>VZTM01015096.1:4268-130703 GCA_013400555.1 Jacana jacana
ACTGGACAGTTGCATGGTCTGGCTGTCCTCCCAGCTGACAGACCAGCACATGGAGCAGTTCCCTTTTCTGCAGACAGTTTTCCAATTTTCTGGCTTGGGCTCTGTAAAGTTTCCTTTTTTTTTTCTTTTTTCTTTTTTTTTTAATGGATTAGAAGGGATTTAATACTCCCTTATCAGCAACAGTAACTCTCAGGGGAATAAGATAATTCCTAAACTGCCTAGGCAAATGTTGAGTTAATGGTAAAAAAAAAGTGTATAGAAGATGAAGCGTGAGCAAAATAGCAGTGGAAGCTGTTTGGTTTTGGCTGCAATCCTCAGGATTCCTGTCAATTGTAGCACTTGTCCCACAAGCTTTCCTCAAGTAAAAAAAAAATAAATCAGATTTCATAGTCCTTAGTGACAGAAGTATTGCAGCTTAGCAAGTGGGCTTTAAATCCTGGGTGGCTGTAGGAATTCCCAAGGGAATAGCATATGTCGCCACAAATGAAGCACGAAGCTGATAGCTTTTCCGTCTCAGATACTACATGAGTTTTCTCTCCATTACATAAGGACTTGATGGCAACGTAGATCTCCACCTGAAAGAATATAATTCTCTTTAAGGACTCTGAGCAGACCAATGGCTTCTAGCTGGAATTGCATGTGTGTGGGGTTCTTGTGTGTTGGATAATGTTATGTTAGCAGAAGTACTGGATTTCTTTCCTGTGAAGGTCAGAGTAGGGAAACAGATGTATAACTTGACAAATCAAGAGTCCCCAAACAGAATATAGCCACTTGAGATTTACAGTTTTCATCTTTACCTTTCCTTAGTATCCATAACTTTTTCTTCTCCATCAATCTGCTGGTCTCCCCACATTTGTGTAATAGAAATAACTTAAGTTTTGGGGTTTTTTTAACCCCATCATAAACTCTTCAATGCTCTTTAATTCAGCTTCCTTTTTTGGTTTTTTTCATTCCTTTATTTCCGAAATAAATTATAGCCTTTCGTTGCTGGTGTGTTTTTTTTCTTTTAATACATAATGAGCTTTTTTTTATCATCTACATGATCAAATTACAACCTGTGCCAAAGATTTCCAGCAAAAATGAAGATGAATTATGTTGGCCTTCAAGTGAGTGTGCAGAAGTCACTCTGTCATTCCCTTTGCTTCTGAAAATTCAGGACTTCCCCAATGTCCAGAGCTGGCAAGTTGATAATCACTCACTGGGAGAGTTCATGGCCCTTTTTCCTGTAGCTGGCTGTTGTCAGGCTGGGTGTTTGTGCCCAGGCAGCACCATGTGGTGTTCACTAGGGCTCTGCATGGGGGAAGATGTGCCTCTGAGCAAAAACTATTGCAAATGTCACTAATCCTCCTCTATGATTCATGTATAACCACAGGGTATACTCATGGAGACAAGGCTGCAAACTAGTGTTTGAGGTCATATACAGTTCAGGGGAGAATCTGAATTTCTGCTGATTTCTGCAAAGCCCCCAGGATACTCCCATCCTATATCAATACGCATAATGAAACACCACCTGAAGGCCAAGGACAATTTACAGCACCTCAAGGCCGAGGACAATTTAAATTGTATGGTTCTGGGAATAAATAAGAATAACAGTAAGCAACAGTCATGGCCCTCAAAGGGCTGTTGTCTAGAAGATGGCATGGACCATGCAGAATAGAAGGGCAGAAGAGGAGGTACTGAGGGAAAAGGGAGCAAGTAGCTACTGAGATAAATGCAAGCACAATGAAGACTAATAGCAGGTGTGGAATAATTCTAATTAAAATGGAATTTATCCCATAACAAATATTGTTATCTTGATGAGCTACTATCTCCAAGAAGACAGGTGTGGTAGAATGAGGATATCTGTTTTCAGATGCATTATAGTGATTCCGTATGCATGGCAATGATTCTGATTTCTTCCAAATAAAGTTAAGAAAAGGAACATAGAGTGCTTCAGAGCCAGATAAAAGAGTCACCAGGAAGCTAATTTTTTCAAGATGTTTTAAGAATATACATGATTTAAGCTGTAAGACCAAGGTATTTATTAAGTACCAAGTTGCTCTGTGCCCCCTTTTTCACCCATATCTCTTGCGCTTCTTTCCATTTCTAGTTACATAAACTTATTAATTATGTATCTGTAATTAATAAAGTATAAGTTGTTATTGTAGTTAGTTACTACTTTCCAAGCCTTTATATTACTGGTTGTGTCACAGTTATGAGCAAATCCTGCACACCTCCCTGGTGCAAGCAGATCCATTAAGTTTAGAAAAGGTATCTTTTAATTAAAAAATGTTTATATAATGACAGACCAAAGAATGACATTCAGCTGAGAATTTGTCTGTCAATATTCACTCAATTTTAGAAGGACCCATGAAANTTTGGTTTTGGCTGCAATCCTCAGGATTCCTGTCAATTGTAGCACTTGTCCCACAAGCTTTCCTCAAGTAAAAAAAAAATAAATCAGATTTCATAGTCCTTAGTGACAGAAGTATTGCAGCTTAGCAAGTGGGCTTTAAATCCTGGGTGGCTGTAGGAATTCCCAAGGGAATAGCATATGTTGCCACAAATGAAGCACAAAGCTGATAGCTTTTCTGTCTCAGATATATAATGGAGAGAAAACTCATGTAGTAAGGACTTGATGGCGACGTAGATCTCCACCTGAAAGAATATAATTCTCTTTAAGGACTCTGAGCAGACCAATGGCTTCTAGCTGGAATTGCATGTGTGTGGGGTTCTTGTGTGTTGGATAATGTTATGTTAGCAGAAGTACTGGATTTCTTTCCTGTGAAGGTCAGAGTAGGGAAACAGATGTATAACTTGACAAATCAAGAGTCCCCAAACAGAATATAGCCACTTGAGATTTACAGTTTTCATCTTTACCTTTCCTTAGTATCCATAACTTTTTCTTCTCCATCAATCTGCTGGTCTCCCCACATTTGTGTAATAGAAATAACTTAAGTTTTGGGGTTTTTTTAACCCCATCATAAACTCTTCAATGCTCTTTAATTCAGCTTCCTTTTTTGGTTTTTTTCATTCCTTTATTTCCGAAATAAATTATAGCCTTTCGTTGCTGGTGTGGTTTTTTTCTTTTAATACATAATGAGCTTTTTTTTATCATCTACATGATCAAATTACAACCTGTGCCAAAGATTTCCAGCAAAAATGAAGATGAATTATGTTGGCCTTCAAGTGAGTGTGCAGAAGTCATTCCCTTTGCTTCTGAAAATTCAGGACTTCCCCAATGTCCAGAGCTGGCAAGTTGATAATCACTCACTGGGAGAGTTCATGGCCCTTTTTCCTGTAGCTGGCTGTTGTCAGGCTGGGTGTTTGTGCCCAGGCAGCACCATGTGGTGTTCACTAGGGCTCTGCATGGGGGAAGATGTGCCTCTGAGCAAAAACTATTGCAAATGTCACTAATCCTCCTCTATGATTCATGTATAACCACAGGGTATACTCATGGAGACAAGGCTGCAAACTAGTGTTTGAGGTCATATACAGTTCAGGGGAGAATCTGAATTTCTGCTGATTTCTCCAAAGCACCCAGGATACTCCCATCCTATATCAATACGCATAATGAAACACCACCTGAAGGCCAAGGACAATTTACAGCACCTCAAGGCCGAGGACAATTTAAATTGTATGGTTCTGGGAATAAATAAGAATAACAGTAAGCAACAGTCATGGCCCTCAAAGGGCTGTTGTCTAGAAGATGGCATGGACCATGCAGAATAGAAGGGCAGAAGAGGAGGTACTGAGGGAAAAGGGAGCAAGTAGCTACTGAGATAAATGCAAGCACAATGAAGACTAATAGCAGGTGTGGAATAATTCTAATTAAAATGGAATTTATCCCATAACAAATATTGTTATCTTGATGAGCTACTATCTCCAAGAAGACAGGTGTGGTAGAATGAGGATATCTGTTTTCAGATGCATTATAGTGATTCCGTATGCATGGCAATGATTCTGATTTCTTCCAAATAAAGTTAAGAAAAGGAACATAGAGTGCTTCAGAGCCAGATAAAAGAGTCACCAGGAAGCTAATTTTTTCAAGATGTTTTAAGAATATACATGATTTAAGCTGTAAGACCAAGGTATTTATTAAGTACCAAGTTGCTCTGTGCCCCCTTTTTCACCCATATCTCTTGCGCTTCTTTCCATTTCTAGTTACATAAACTTATTAATTATGTATCTGTAATTAATAAAGTATAAGTTGTTATTGTAGTTAGTTACTACTTTCCAAGCCTTTATATTACTGGTTGTGTCACATTTATGGGCAAATCCTGCACACCTGCCTGGTGCAAGCAGATCCATTAAGTTTAAAGAAGGTATCTTTTAATTAAAAAATGTTTATATAATGACAGACCAAAGAATGACATTCAGCTGAGAATTTGTCTGTCAATATTCACTCAATTTTAGAAGGACCCATGAAAGCACATTTTCTCTGACTTTTCGTCCTGTATGAAGTGTTGAAGAGAGAATCATAAAATTCTCAGTAGGAGGGCTTTAAATCCTGCATCACTATTGGGTTATCATGGTCTGCACGTCTTTTGTACAAGGTTTCTCTGCAGTCTGCAGCCCAAGGGAAACAACCCACTGCAAGAAAAGCAAACCTTATTTTAAATGCTCACATAACCTCAGCATAAAAGACCCATTTATTTTATGCATAGATATGCCTAGGTTTGCATTTTCTGCATTATATAAAAATGTTTTAAATATCAGGAATTCTAGGTTTTGATTTCTTACTTTGAGGAGCTACAGAAAGTCAGTTGGGCTTGTGTGTGTTTCTTATTTTATTAAGAGGAGATTGAGGCTATTTGATCTATCCCAAAATCTTCCTTTACTGAAAATTGTGGGTAGTCATTGAAAGACATTGTAATAGTTATATACGTAATACTTTCATGGGCTGTATATTTATCATGGTCACCATGCAACAGAAGGACCTGTACCAAGTAAAGTATGAGAAAGGATAAGGGAAGCAATCATTGTCTTTGTTTTTTTAGAAAAGATGTGTAACTAAAGTGTTTGTGTAAAATAAAATGCCTCGGTGTGGGAAAGGGTTCAAGGGTTCAGGTTCATGTGTCTGTTTGCATGTATATGTGCATGTGCATCTATACATACATGTAGAAGTTTTCCCTGCAGCATTGTAGAAATATTAGCCCTAAATTCCTCTTGATTACACAGGTTTTTGGGGTGGTTTTTTTTTTGTTTGTTTGTGTTTTTTTTTTTTCACGTAGAGAATTCTAAGTCTTATTAATATTGTGGTTATTATGGAAACTTGTTTTCAGTACTCTGCGATATGTTTGGCACATTTATTTTAAATACTCCCTATTTACTGCTTGTTTAATAAGTTAATCTAGGTATAAGGCCCCTATACAAGATGTATTTTGGTTCAGGAGGGAAGCTCTTACTCTGGTAGTGTGTGTTTCTTTCACTGAGGCTGCAGGTGTTGGCCTCAGGGCACTCACTGAGGGGCAGTAGGGAACAGGTTGTGATTAGGTGTGTGTGAGAACGATATTTTGCATGTCTGTTTGCAGAATTTAGTTGGAGATTATATCTTTTCTCCCAGCACATTTTAGGTAAGAGACCTTTTTTTTTATTATTTTTTTAATTTTCCTCGCTTTTAACTGCTGGTGTTTTATTATTCTTCTCTTCTGAAAAATAGTTCCAACTATCTTACGTTATCTCTTAGTAAATCTGGCTTTTTTTGTGCCACTATCAGTTGCTGAATTATCTCAAGCAAATCAGCATTATGAAGGCTGAAATTTTAGCTTAGTTTACCAACAGCAAACAAGGGGACACCTCATAACCTTAAATGATGGTACCTTTAACCTTAATACACAAAAATAAATGCACACAACCTCCCTTCCCAGAAAGCAGATTAATAAGCACTTGTCTCTGCCCTAAGTCCTTAACTTTCATCATAAAATCAGAGCTGAAATTATGGGAATGGCCTAAAAACCTGAATATACTGAAATGTTCCTTTGGTGAGCCTGCAGTATCTACTTTTTATTTAAGTAAATAATATTACTAAATTATTTGATACATTCACTCAATTTGGGAGTTTTACATTAGCCCTTCTGGGCCAGGATTTCTGCTTATCTAATGCTGCCTGCTCTCTAAGGCATAGCTCTTTATTCTGAAATGTGCTGTTATCAAAGAGTTCTACTTGTTCTGGGTTTCTCATAGTTGTCTGTGGAGCCCATATGCATCTTTCTGAGGTTAAAAGTGTAAGTGACACGTGGAAATAGGGTACCCACTCAGCTAGAGCATCATTCTGATCCTCAATATAGAATCCAAGGTTCGCTTTGTTGTTTTGTTCAGTTTGATTTTACTTGACTGGAGTTTGAAAGTACTAGGGGAATTTTGGCAGTGTCCTATTTCAAGGAAATCTTATTAATCACTTTCAGTCATGCTGTGTAGTGTCCTGCTGTGTATTGTTGCTGAAGAAGGAAATTCCAGCCTGATACTTTCATTAATGATTGCAGAAAGTTGGACTGGGACTACTTACAAATGTTGAACCAAGAGGGGTTATATGGAGACTTTTCATAATGTGAACTACATCATCAGAGAAAAGTTGTGCCATGGTCATATTCTGTCTCCATTAAGGATTATACTACATAAAAGCAGTATCTAAAGCAGCTACCTGCAGAGAATAGTGGCTTTAAGAAAGCACTCTTGGTATTTCTAACTGTGTCCTAGTACATTGGAAACTTAGAAAAATATAGGGAGTCAAGCTCTCAGTGTGTTCTTGTAATGGTTTGTTGGTTTTTTTATAGATGCAGATTAATGAATGATAACCAAGGTACAGCTGTACCACATAAGCATCTGCTTCTCTGAATGTTCAGTGTGTTTCCATGGGCCCTTTCTTGTTCAAGGATTATGTACTCCTAAAAAAAAAAAAAATCAAACCTTCTTGTGCAGAATTGCATGAGAAAATAAAGTTTAGGATACACTTTGACTTTTCATTTCTTGTTGGTATTTTTCTCTATTTTATTTGTGTTGTTGTTTACTCATGTGGGATCTGTATTACCTTTTGGGAAGCTGTTTTGTGAGCTGCCTGCTGGTGACAGGTGGACCAATACTGGCCCAAAGACTATGGAGTGACACTACACTCCCAGGCACCATAGTTTGGGAATCCATGAGCCAAACTATTATCCAATGAGTCATACCTCATGAATGCCTGTTCTCCTAAAGTCATAGGATGAGATGCCCTTCTCAGACACCCTTAAGATTCTGCAAATACCTTCAAAATTAGGTGCCTGCTGTTACTTAGGACAGGTAGCTTGCTCTCCTACTCATCCCATTTACATGAAGGATTGGGATTTTGCTTCTACTTATAGGTTTGTATTTGCAGACTCTTGATTCATTGCTCGTATTGATACGTGACAAGAGTTGGTTTTTCAAATGTATTTCAAATCTTGTTGTATTTGCAGCATATTCTAAGTATAGAGCTTAATGCAGTGTTTCATAGTGATTCAGACCAGATGCAGGTGACTCAGAATGAGGGAGAAGCAACTGAATTCTTTTGACTGCTCCTGAAGGCATTCCTGTCATAAGGAGATACTGGGAAAAATATGAACGTTTCACCAGAAAGGTACAAATTAAGTCAGAGAAAGAAAATGGAGTGTGGCAATGGAGAGTATTGATGCTCTGGATTGGATGGAAGATAAAGAGCCTGTAAAACAGATAAAAGCCAGTGTTGACTTGCTCCAACATGCTATTTGGAGAAATATAAACTACAGCCTCAGAGATTTTAGAGAATAAATAATTTAGAGAGCAGTACTTATGGAGGAATATTGAAAGGGAAAAGAATTCAAAGTTTCTCTGTGAAGACAAATATAACTCATTTGATATAAATTCTTGCTTTACATAGTATGTATTTTGAATTGGTTTGATGTAAATTAGGTTCTGTATCCTTGCTTAGCTTTTGAAGTATTGCATAAACTGCAACAATACTTTTAAATACATTATCATATATAAGTATTGAAAGTTGTCTCTTTTTTTTATTTCCTCTTGACAAATGAGTTGCTTAGCTTGTTGAAGCAGGACTTTTTTATTGAATTCTGGTGGAAGCCTCCATGAATGATGTATAAGGTCCCACTTAATTGGTCTTTTGGTCTTTCCATTGACTACTGAAATCACTTTGCTTCCTGACTGTGTTTAATGAACTGGCTGTCTGTAGGGAACGTTGATGTTAACACCACGGTGGTGCTCAAAGCCTCGGGAAGGACTGGTTTAAGGTGCTGTGCAAACACACAAATGTGATCATGAGCCCCAGTTTCATTCTGTCAAACTCATTCCTTGAGGTTCACACATGCAACAACTTCAACTAAAAATATTTCCTTTCAAACCACATTGTGGTGGCATAATTACTGCTCAGCAGCAACAAGGACTATCCCTTGAACCCTGCATGATAGGATTGAAGGGACTGAATAGCTGGGACCATCAACGTTAAGTCAGGTTTGTCTGTGTCCTTAAGCGGGAATTGTACAGGAGAAAGAGCAACAAGTCCTTCCATATTGGCCTCAACAGCTCAGTGTTCTTGGGTGGGAGGGGTAGATTTAGTTTTCTGCATCACCTGGCTCACTCCCATAGTATTGGCATGGAATAGCATGTTGTGTGATGAAGGGGACAGGAAAAATATCCTCCTAATATTTAGCAGATACTAAAGTCTTGCTAGAACTCTCATTCTCCAGTTTAATAAGAGTTGTGTGGAACAGGAAAGTGCTGGAAAGGAAAAGTCATTCTTCTATTTTAATGGGAGAAAAGGAATTTTATACATTAATGGACACAGAGTTGTGTCCAGGATGCTCCTCCTGGGCTCACACCAACTGAATGTGTCTGAACTAGCCTTGTGGGACCACCTGCATGATAAGACAGTGCTGCAACACTCGCAGACCTCACAGTCAGACAGTTATTGCAGAGGCCAGTGTGGACCTGGACAACTGCTCAGGTGCCAGACAGTGGTGGTGATATTCATCCTTTAGTTCTCTAGATGTATGCTTGGTAAACAAAAGAGCTTGCAGGCTCTAATTAGAAAAATGCAAAGATAGAATTGATGTGCAGACAGAATTATTTTTCTTGAACTTATTTTTTAAATTTATAAAGTAATTAATTTTAATGAAAGTGTTTCTATTAGGAGATCTGACTGCCAGAGCCAGCCATTGTGATCATCTCTGAGATCAGTACACTTCCAAGATTAATGCATGAAAATTGTCTGTCCATGTTCTTATTCCTGTTTCCAATTTTGTGGGCAGTTATTAGAGTAGCCTTGATTAAAATCACTTATTTGCCCTGGACCTTCTTTCACTTTTTTCCTCTAAAAGAACTCTGTGGAGTACCTTTGAGTTCACAGGGGTAATGTAGGTTAAGCTTTACCAAGTATTGTAGTGTTTTGAAATGACTAGGTGAAAACAGGTTATCCATGCAGGATATCGTTAAATTATTTCACCACCAAATGACTCATCCTGAGAAGTTAAAAACAGGATGGCAATGGGTTTTGTCTTCCAATTGTGTCATGACTCTCAAATGATATGATTGCAGTTGCGTGGTCAATTCAAAGGCCACATTGCCCTTATCTAAGACTTCTTCCTTGTTCTGATGGTTGGCAGGCATTTGTATCTGGGGCAGATGTTCACAAGAGACTTTCCACTTGAGCAAGGGGGAATTGATATGATGAAAAAGAATTTTCCATGCCGTTGTGAGAGAGACTCTACAATTCCTTGAACTCTGGTCTTACACTCAGAAATGTGTTTTATGATTTTTGTAACTGCAGCTGGAAGCTTTGCAGAAAGCACACCTTACACATGTTTCTGCTTTCCTGCCTCAAGTCCTTTTGATTAAATACTCTGTTATTCATCTCTTGATCAGATTTGGGCTAAGCAGTTTCAGTGCACTCCACAGTTAAGTACACGGAGCAGTCAGGGTAAATTTATGTCCACTCCTTCAATTTTGATTCATATACTTCTGGTCATTTCTTGGTTTTGTTTTGTTAAGGTTGGTGAGAGGAGGGCAATGGGAATGCAAACGAGGAAAAGGTGTATTTTCCCACAATGATTTCTGTCAGGGTTTTTTTGCTTGTCTGAGGTCAGATTATGATTTTAAGCCTTTTTGGTTTAGAGAGGAATATTAAAACCCGTCAGTGAGTACTTTCTCACTTGACGAACTTAACACAATTAGAGTATGATGGGAGATCAGTTCAGCATTTCCCTGCCCTGTCTCCTCCATCTGACTATGATGCTGACTCCCCAGATTCACAGTCTTGGTGTCATACACATTCTAGATCTTTCCATTCACATGCCTATGAAGCAAAAAAAGAAGCACTATGTGTTGGCATCTGGTTGAATTCAAGTCTGTGTGAAACTGGGCTCCACAGAGTGATCACCTTTTTACAAAAATTTCTTACCAGTGAGTTTTGTTCAGGGCCACCCTTCTCATTTATGCAGAGGGAATGTGTTTATTGAGGCTTTCTGTTTTTCAGATTCTGTCTGTCAGTTGATAGACCTTTTCTCAGTTCTGAATAGGTGAGGAATACCTGAAATACTGTTTTCAAGTGTCCTCTCAGGTAATGGGATGTTTAGAGCTAAGACCTGATGCTTTCTGAGGTGCTGCGGCCCATGAGCCTCCCATGAGCTTTGTGTTTGACCTTCACAGCTCACTTTCTGAACAAGTTTTCAGAAGATGTGATTTTCTATACTTTCTGGTTTTAGTAGAAGCTCTGATTGCTGATTATTTGTTATGAGGCCTAAAAACTCATTTCCTTTACTCTTCACTTCCACATTCCTGAGCAGTGACAGGTCAGAAGGTGTTTTGGTTCTGTAGAGAATAATGACTGTGATGTGAGCTCAATTATTTGATGTGGTAGGGCATGAAGCAAGATGGGGACTTCATACATCTGTCAAGTGTCCTGGAAGGGGACAGAAAATGGTGGCTCTATTAATTTGAGAGTAAGATTTGGTGAATCAAGTTGGTTCAGCCAAGGAGGACTAAATGAGTCTCATGTGAGACTTCTGAGGAGCTACAGCACATGGATTGTGACAGGAGAGAGAAAAGCAAGCCAGAATGATGGACTTGTTAAAGCTGGAAACAAGGCAAGAGCGTCTTGGGATGGTTCAGCCTGGTTCCATGTAGACAGTTACAGCCTTCTCAAGGTCTTGCCTTGCGTTTTTGTGAAGTAATTATATTTTGAGGTTTCTGTGAGCATTCCCAGAGCCAGATTTGGCCATAAATTTCCAGGCTTGCTTTGTTATTCCAATGTCTCTGTAAGATCCCTGTCCTGTCCTGGAGGCATTTCCCAGGCAATATTCCCAGACTTGCCTGGTACATGTCCTTTTTCTCTGTGATGTGAGATATTTTGGGTG
Source organism: Jacana jacana (assembly GCA_013400555.1). Taxonomy (NCBI): domain Eukaryota; kingdom Metazoa; phylum Chordata; class Aves; order Charadriiformes; family Jacanidae; genus Jacana; species Jacana jacana. Next base: position 15,608 of record VZTM01015096.1, read on the forward strand.
TATGGGGTTGTTTGAATGGAAAGACTATAATACTAAGGTAAAACTGGAGAGCGCACTAGCTAGCTGAGCTTCTCAGAAGATATAGCAGCTCCAGTCCTTACAGTGTAGTACAGCTCATCAAAAGTGGAAGGACTCACCAGCATCTGTGTTGGGCACTGGGAAAGGAGTGTGAGAGAGGCTGCAGAACTGCGTAAATCTGCCTGCAGAGGCTTGGGGTAGGATATAAAATTGTGGTCTCACACTGAACTTCAAAGGTCTGATAACCTTTTTACTACAGCTGGATAATGGCTGGGTGGACCATCTTGCAGCTTTATTGGAGTTCTAGATGGCTTGCTGGAGATCTTGTATGCCTCTCTGGAGACCCAACAAGTGTATCATGCAAAAACATATTTCTAATGTGAGTAAGAGGTGTGTGGTGAACTAAAAAACATGTTTGTGTAACCTTGATAAGTCTATGTAAGAATTAGCTTTTACATCTGGCAAATATAATACTGTGTAAACTTTCTGTGACCAAAAGATGACATTAACACAAACTGAACAGTAATTAATCTTAGTTGAATGCTAATTACCTGTAAAATCTGATTAAAGGGAAAACTAAATTTGCCTGCAATAATTAGTGTTTCGATATGAAGTCTACGTCCATGTAAATATGTCTAGTTCTCTGGGCTAATTTATTACCACTGATATTTATGAGCATTTTTTTCCTTTCTGCAAAGGTTACAAAGAGTGAAGGACAAAATTAGAATAATGAATCCTTGTTTATTAACACAGCAACAGAACAAATATTGTATAGACATTTTATAGACTCTAACATTATGATATTGTCAGAGAAATGTAGTGTTTCAAACATATTAGCATAGAAATAGGTTTGTTTCCTATTACTTCAAATAGTTCTGCTGGCACTGGTTTGTCATTCAGCTGTCAGTAGAAAAACAACAAACATTCAGTGTGAATTGACCTCCAAAAAAGGACTGGTGATTCTGCTATTCATTGACAAATGGATTTTGAAATATTCACATAATGAAAACCCCAGAGCAAATGGAGTTTAATAGCTGATAGGGTTTTGTAAAGCAACATAGGATCACAGCTGGGCATCCAGAGTGAATTTTCAGTAGGGAGAGTGAGCAAGTATATACCTGCTTACTAATGTGGTTGAAGAGTAGCACATGTAATTCTCCTCTCTGACGGGTAGTAAGTCTTTATGCTTTTAGCACAAATTCATTAACTACTTTGTCCTACATCAAGTTATCTTAGGAATATTCCTATACTGGGGAATCTCTGTAAGTACCACTTCCAATAGCAGAAAGCAATCTATAAAGTGCTCTTCACAGAAAACTCACAAACCTTATTCGAATACTCCCCATGCTCATGATGTAGTTAGACGTCACTGCATCTGTAGTGAGGGGAAAACGCACATAGCCATAGCCACCCATCTCACCCAGCTAAGTGCAACCTTCATCCAGCAAGACATTATTCTATGGAAATTATTACATCTTTGAGAAAACGACCTGAACAACACAATTAAACGCACTACGAGAAAATGTCTAGGAGCTAATTTATGCTACTGTCCTGTATGGGATACAGAAAATAACAATGATTACTTCCTGCATTGGAGAAATAACTGCTGATCCTCTCCCTTCTACCCTTTAAAAATCTCTCCCAAACCTCACCAAACTGATTATCAGCAGCTTTATAGAATTGGGTTGTGTGAGAACAACAAATGGAAAAGCTGCTAAAATATCTCCAAAGCCACCACAAAAGAATTATTCTTGACAACCGAATCACCAGTGAGCTCTACACCAGTGAGCCTTAGAGTGTGATATTCTTTAATGTACCAAATACCCTCCTGGAGTTATGTGAATGAAAGAAGCAGTGACTTTGCACCAAAATACTTCTGCGCTGATAATTGGAAAAGGACAGAAAATCCAGCACTCAGAAAAAAGCATTTCTTGCAAACAACTACTTTATCTCTGACTTGCTGAGCCTGGTTCTCAAGAGAGATGCACAAAATACCTTTGAGGGATGCGATTTGGGATAAAATGCATAACTTTGCTGGATATATTAGAAATACAGACGCAATAGATTCATTTTTACTTTGAATTACAATTTTTTTCTAAGCCTTCCTTCTTGATAAACCCTTTCTGTTCCACCTTCTGTCCAACAGATAAGGAAATGAGCCTTATCACCTCTACCCTTGGTTACCCTTCATGGTACTCTTCTCTCAAGTTCTTTAGCTTATTAACATAACTAAACGAAATTCAGAACTGTATGTCTCAGTTTGTACTGAGATTTAAGTTTGCTGCCTCTGTTTCAGCCCAAACTTTTCAATTGCTATATGGAAGGTATTCGGGTCTTCAAATCTTGCCAGTCATATATGGATAAAACATGGCATTAAAATGTTTACAAGACTAATGGTAGCCGTCTCTTGAAGTTGCTCTCCCATGAGAACAAGGGAGCAAATGTTGAGGGTAGGTTTCATCATCCAAACAGGAACTAGAAGTATATTCTATCACCTTTGTGGGTGTGATTCCCTTTCTCCATTTCTCCTTGGAGTGAGGGTGAATGTATGTTCTCCTATCAGATATGTACCATCACGCTATACTTATACGAAGTCATAGAATCTTAGCAGGGTTAGAGTTGGAAGGGACCTTTAAAGATCATCGAGCTCCAACCCCCCTGCCATGGGCAGGGACACCTCCCACTAGAGCAGGTTGTTCAAAGCCCCATCCAGCCTGGCCTTCAACACTTCCAGGGATGGGGCTTCCACAATTTCCCTGGGCAACCTGTTCCAGTGCCTCACCACCCTCACAGTAAAGACTTTCTTTCTGGTATCTAATCTAAATCTTCCCTCTCCCAGTTTAAAGCTGTTACCCCTCTTCCTGTCACTGACAAAGAGTCCCTCTCCAGCTCTCCTGTAGGCTCCCCCTTCAGGTACTGGAAGGCTGCAATACAGTCTCCCCAGAGCCTTCTCTTCTCCAGGCTGAATCACCCCAGCTCTCTCAGCCTGTCTTCATAGGAGAGGTGCTCCAACCCTCTCATCATCTTTGCGGCCCTCCACTGGACCTGTTCCAATAAGTTCATGTCCTTTCTATGTTGAGGAATCCAGACCTGGACACAGTACTTCAGGTAGGGTCTCAGGAGCGCAGAGTCGAGGGGTAGAATCATCTCCAGTGACCTGCTGGCCACACTTCCATTGATGCAGCCCAGGACGGGGTTGGCTTTCTGGGCTGCCAGTGCACACTGCCGGCTCATGTTGAGCTTCTCATCCACCATCACTCCCAAGTCCTTCTCCTCAGGGCTGCTCTCCAGCCATCCTCCACCCAACCCGTACTTGTGCTTGGGATCGCCATGTCCCAGGTGCAGGACCCTGCACTTGGCTTGGTTGAACTTCATGCAATTTCATAGTTCTGAATTAGGCCCTTAGTGCTGTCTGAATGTGCCCAAAAGTTATAGTATTAATGGTTAACTAATATAGAATCTCATGACACCATCTGTGTATGCCTCTCTGAAATGTTGTAGTGCCACATAAATAAACGTGAAGTAGAATTTGTTCCTGTACAGAGAAATGGACTGCTACTGTTATGTAACTTTTAAGCCTGATGATAGCCTTGATAATATCCTCGATTATTTCTATGCAATCTCTTAATTTTCAAGGTCTAACCATTTGTAAGAGAGAGCAGAATTTATTCAGGAATACAAATCGACAATATATATAAAAAATCACAGCAAAAATAATGAGGTAATTTCTGTGGCCTGTACTTTCTAACATTTAATCTTTATTCCACTGTTGTAAATTTAAATGAACAATGCACAGTGACCAGAGTCTCACTTGATGACTGTTCAGTCATTTTTTACTTTCTTAACTGGTCAAAAGTCCTCAAGAGACCTTCCCATGTCTCTTAAACTACTATGCTATTTGTCTACCCTGGGAACTGTTTCAGCAGAGGTGTCAGAGATTGTGACTGTGAAGCCCGAGCTGCCAAGCTTAGTCTTTGAGTGAACATGCCCATGTTCAGAGATTAATGAAAAACTGAAGGTATGTGAAGATGTGCATGTAGCTAAGTAGAATTTTTCAGTCCTTGTCTTTTTCTGTCCATTACTATTTAGTCAAAGTGATGCTGTCTTACAAACTAATGACTTAACTACTTAATTCTGTGATAAAGCTCACACTGAATTTGGAAATGGTCAGGTTGTACATCAGCAAGACTGTGTTATTCTATTCCCGTTTCCTTTGTTCTTTCTTCCTTTCTTTTTCATATTCAGTCATTTCATACAGTTCAAATAAACCCTGACTTATCTTTAGGCTGGGGTCATACCTCAGTTGCAATGCCTGAAACAGTGAAGGCAGTTTTGACTAGAGCTTTTTGCAATAGAACTAACAATGCGGTGGAAACCTGTCTGCTATGTACAAAACATTGCAAGGGCACTGTAACGGATCCTTTGTGGCAAGTTTTCAGGCTACAGTATTTGTTCTTATTTTGGGATGAGAAGGCATCTCTCATTCATTTATTGTGAGGAGCAGATTAGCTCAACATCCTTTAAAAGAAGATTTTTTTTCTCCCAGTTGTATTTCTCTGTAGAATTTTTCTTTGATACTTAATCATATTTAAAATCCAACTATTTGGTTATATTTTTATGGTACTATTGGGTCAGTTTCTAGTATTCATTAGGCAGAAGCCCAAACATTTGTGGTCATTAAGTACCAAAGAAACTGTTTTGTCTATTCTTCCCTAACACTTCTGTCATACAGAGAAACAGTAATAAAACTGCATCTTTGCTTTATCTGCTCTATAGCTAATAATTGGCGTGATTCTGAAAGGCTGAAATACTGATGCTTCTTTTTATAATTCATCCCAACCAAAAAGCCTACAGAGAGTTTTGCCTATTTGGAGGGCAAGAAGTGTGTCTGTATGTCATTCCTGCAGTGAAATTCCATGTCTCCCTAGAAATACATGAAGAAGAGTACCTCAATCAAAGCTCTCATGCCAGCTTCGTTTTGTCCAATACTTCTAATGCAACCTAGATTCTCTGTAAATAGGACTGGAGTTATACAATAGTAGCTTACTGGGAATTGTGTGTCACTGATTACTTGGGTAAATGTAGTGAAATCTGTGTAGCGGATCCAAACTTCTTCCAGCCAAAATTGTTTAGAAACCTGAGACTGAGAAAAAGGGTAAAAAAATCCATTGCTTGCACAACACCTTTTCCTCCCTCAGTGTTGCAGAGCTTTTAATCTTCTTGTCCTCAAACCCTCCAGTTTCCCATGGAGGCAACCGTTAAGTCCTGCGGTAACAAATACTTATTTTCTCTGAATTGCTAATTCCAGTCAATGAGAGACAGGCAAACTGCCTGCCTATGTGCCACAGTCCTGAGCTGGACCATGGCTTGCTGCAGTCTTTCATTCCTGGCCTCACTTCCTCGTAGCTTGAATTTCAGGTAATTCTCCAGTTAGGGCAACTGATTGTGTTATAAACACTAAAAAGACCCCAAGGAAAAGAGCAGAACTTAGTGCGTTTCTATGCATAGCAGTAACTCACCTTGCCCTGTACAATGGAGCTTTTAGTTTCTTGTAGGAAGCCCTGGTAATAATGTCCCTTTCATTAACACCAAAAGCTGTAACCGTTATTTTTGAAACAAAGTGCTCTCATTTCTCTTTTTCTGAGCACTGTGTGTAGCACTGATTTCAGAAACTAGTGTCCCAAGTTTCAGAGAACACAAACCTTCATTAAAAATACACCCATCCCAATGAGGGGATGGTGCTTCCTTTCCAGCTGTGGGCTGGGGTTCATGTCCTTTCCTATGCCCTTCTGCTGAAGTTAGGGGTGTCAAGTAGTAGGATGATATGTAGAAATGTCCTTGAACAGGTCATGAACTTTTCTCTGCTACAGAATATTTTGCACCAGGGTGATACATGCAAGTGGGTGCATCTGTCTGTCATATGGAAGTGTATCTCGTCATGCCAATGTAATTGAAATGCAGCAAAACTGTCTTTTATAGGTAAAAGTTCTAATTTAAATGTGGAAAAGAGTAGATTAGAGAGTGAGGCAAACCAGCAGGTTTTGAACAACTTACAGCAATCAGAAAAGGGAGTTTATAGGAAAGAAATGTCCTTTTTCTTATGGGAGAACATCTGCCTGGACATTTTTACATGGTAAAAAGTAAAAAATGCAAAATGCTTGAAACTGCCAAGTGAATTTTCCGATGCACAATATAGGGACAATTCCACGGTGACTGAATAGGGTGGAGTATGCCTTTCCTCTGGTGATAATTATCAAATAGCTGGTAAAATATCTAGCCATATTAAAAGCTCTTCGGTTATTGGGCATTGGCTAAACGGATTTGAACAGTGCTCTCTTTATGCAGTGGACATGTGGGGTTTTTGGCACTGGGAAGAAGACTGTGGTGGTTTGGGTTTTTTTCCTCCTAGTGTTGAGAATTAGCTCTGATTACTGAGGCTGATTCTTCTTTTATGTAAGAGACAACAGCAGCCAATGATTCAGTCCGTTAAAGCCGAACTGTGTCGAAATGACTGGTGATTCTGTGCTGGAAATCAGCAATGGGCTACTGCTTGCATGAGAATAAAAACCAATCCTGATAACATCACTGATTCAAGACTATCCAGTCCACATCTTTAAAATTCACAAGAAAAACAATAGGAGACTCTACTGCTGAATTAATCAACACAGGCTGAACTTCTCTGCAGCAAACAGATTATCTTCAAAAGAAGAAAAAAAAAAAAGGGGGTGGGGGTGGGGGTGTGGATAACAACGACAAAGAAAAACCTGAGCAAGCAGATAAGAACGATGTATGACAGGTGTGTATAGTGGAAAATACAGACAACTGACCCTGAGCAATTTTTATACACTTCTGTTCCAAGAAGCCAGGTAAGATTAAATCCCTCAACTTCATAAGAAAAGAGTAGAGCAATCTCCCCCCAGCTATTACAGCTACGGAAGGAGGTGTGAGGGTCTGAGGAAAAACTTGCAAAACTTTCAATGCTCACTCATTTCCAAGTGCTTTTTTTTTTTTTTTTTTTTTCCTCCTATTTCCTTTAGGCTTTTATTTTGNCCTAGTTCCTCTAGGCTTGTAATTTGCCTGGTACTTTGACTCAAATATCCCTAGGGCTAATCATGTGCTTGAACCATCTCTTAGAAAATCAACAGCATAGCAAGGCAGCCCAGGAACATCTGTTGAATGGATGGTGAAGGTAAAAATAATGTGCATCTCCACAAATCCTAAGGAGAAGAGAGGTGAAAGAAGTAGTCCTTGCAGCAGCAGCAGCACACTTCAGTGTGCAGTAGCACGCTTCAGTCTGCGACAGCAAGTTCTCTTCCTCCTCCCATTCCCCGCAGGAGCCAGAGCCCTGAAAGGACTGATGCTGGTTTTCGCTGCTGGAGGTTTCTGGAACTCTATTGAGCATAAGCTGTTCCTCTCAGCTGTTTTAAGTCTCTAAAGAAGGTGTGATCAATGATAAGTCAGGATGAATGACAGGTTTCTTAATTCAGATCATGTCTGATAGTGGATTTTGTATCACTAGGCTAATGCATATAAATTGCATGGCTAGATTTTCCTTTCCTTTAAAATACATGGATACTGTTAGAAATGGGACGTTTTTAGCTGAAGTTTGTAATATCGGGCCAGATTCTCAACCTGTGCAAACCAGATCCGACTTCTGTGGAGATGGTCTGAGCTGTCCCAGCTGAGAGCCAGTCCCAGAAGGGATGGCAGTTTTCTTGGTGTGTTGTCTCACTCTTCTGATCTAGCTGGGATAATAGCCTTGCCCAGGGGAATAAGGAAAGTTCATTAGTTGCTTAATTTCCTTTTGGTGTTTTGAAAATGCTCTATGCAATTAATGAAGTTTCTGCTCTTTCCCCATGCTGTCTGGGTCCATCTGCAGGGTATGGGCAGACCATAGGACCATGGATCTGCTCCTACTCCTTTCCATTCCCCATGTCTGTAGTGCTGTGCAAATGATCATTTTTTCCTTTCTACACCAATTTCAAAGCAAAAATGAAAAATGGTTCTTCCTCAAGGGCTGGGAAAAAAAATTAATAGCTTTGAACCAAATTAAAAATGTTGTTTGCTTTGGTTTGTGGCTGGCATACCTTGAAAAAGAGACAAGAGCAGACCCATTCTGGAAACAACATGGGGGAAAAAACCAAATTTTTATTACTCCAGTGTTTTGTTAGAACCCCCTTTGTTGTTGCCTTGTTCCTGTCCCTTGAGAATGTAGTGCTGGCCCACCCAGGTCAATCTCAAGGCTGCTTTTCAGTCTCCGTGCTTCACTGAGCCACACAATGGTTTGCCTGTGCCTGCCCCACATAAAAGTGCAGGAGGCTGGAAAAAGCTGCAGTTTTTATTTTTCCACCACAGCCTACAATTTAAAGGTATCTAGGCTGTCTGTCATTAGCAAAGGTTATCTGCAGTCCTCCATGTTGGTATGCCCAGCTGCAGCTTCATAAGCTGATGTTCTAAGTTAGAAAAAGATATCTGAGATATCTGAGATTAAAGCTCAAATGCTGTTTGAATGCTTTTGTGTGGTGTCATGAATGTAGATGGGTTGAAATACTGCATCTATCTATCTGTCTAATCATATACGTACTGCTTGAATCAATGAAGTTAAGCACGTGGAGATCTATTTGAAATACAAATCCAGAGAAAAGACACTTACTTTCTTTAATCTTGGACCAATACTTGTATAGAGGCTATTTTGTTAATGTATTAACTCTGAAAGGTAACTGGGTTTGTCAGAGTTGAAATAAGATTAAATGAATCAGCTATTGTAGTTCATCTGTTAAATCACAGCACTTGGCTCTCAGTTTGTAATATAATCTCTAGACTAATGAAGTAGGGTCAATCACATGCATTTTTCCTGCAACCAAATTGCTATTAATTGTGTCACAGCTATGGATAGGTCAATAAATGATGCCATTGTACATTGACTATTGCAGCACCAGAAGATAAGCTATTTTTTTTCATTATGTGGTGCAGATTTACTGTCTAATATCTCCCATGTAGAAGCTCACATTTTTTGCAGAAATATCACTGGCTACTTCGAAAGTGCCCCATTGGTGAAACGGCTGACTTAGCAATGGGCAGCTGGTATTTAGCACTGTGATGGATCTGGGAACCCTTCAACTCCTGCAGGTCCCTTTGTAACTTCAGTGTATTGAATAAGTTCTGAAAAAACATATATTATCCACAGTTGTGCTGTTTTGGCTGGTGATTCACTGTTGGATGAAAATGGCAGGAGAAACGTTTGTGATAAGTAACACATGCACTGCGTTGACTAGCTACTGCAGTGATTTCATCACAGCATATATTGAGTGTTTCATTTGTTAATCGAAAATAATCAAGAATGGGAGGGAAGGAGGTAAGGAGGAAGGACTCTGTTAACTGGTAGGATCATACCTCCTGGTTGATGTTTCATGAGATATCAGACAATGTCGAGCCATCTGCTTTGATGCACACCTCTGATACTTTGCAGAAGAGGTTTAACCAGGCTGAGAAGACACAGACAATAACAGTGACCTTGGGGAGGATTTCAAAAGGGCATGTGAGAGAGGTGAAAAGGAGAGGCGAAAACAGCTGCCCCATCTCAGAGGGGATGGGGTAGGAGTGACCTACATTAAAAGGCTTGGGTAAACCTCATCATGGATTTTTTTCCTCTGTATTAAAACTTTTTTCCCCTTCAGTCTTTATGCTTCTTTCTTTTGTTAAGTTTTGATACTCTTTGAACAATCTGATCACTTGTGCTAACCCTGGGTTGAAAACTTTGGAGAGAAAAGTGTGTCGGTGCCAAACCCAGCTGGCCTCTGGGAAAAAGTGCTCCCAGTGCAGAGCCTGCTGTGACATGTCATCAAATACGAGGGAATAACTGGATTTCTTCCTGAAAAGCAGAAATGGGGAGAGTCTCACCAAGTCTGAGAGTCCATAAAGGGACCAAAGTTGCATCATTTGTAGTTATGGGTTGGAAGAGATATTTCTAACAAAACCACTCTGTTTAGTGATTTATTTGTAGGTATTTTTGTTTGCTTTGTCAAGTTTTTGTGGGTGGTTTTTTTGTTTGTTTGGGGTTTTTCTTGTTTTGGGGAGTTTTCCCACCCTGTTTTGTGTGGGTGAAAACCACCCAAGTAACTTCTTGGTAAACAAAGTAGAGATTAGAAAAACAAACTGCAGAGAAATGAGGGTATTTGCCATTCTCCCATCTCCCCAAGGAACGTGCTAACAGTTCAGCAGTTAGCTGCTCTGGACTGGATTTCTCTCAGTCTTTTTTGTTGCAGCTGCATAAACAATTAAATATTAATTGGACTAGAAAAACAGATTGAAGAAGAAACATACTCACCTGGGACATGAGTGGCCAAGTTCAGCTCTCAGCTCTGAAACTGGTAAAGTAAATTTTTCTGACCTGCTTCTGAGTTGCTGATCTCGGTCACTCAGTTATATTTTAACTCTTTTTTTCATTTTGCCCACGGTCTCTTTCATGTTCAGACCATTCGAAACATAAAACTCCACCTCTAATGAGTTCATCAAAATGAGCACATTCCCAGCAGAAGTGTTGGTTTCAGTGATGAGATCTTGTCCGGTTCAACACGTCTGTTTCAAAAATTTTTACTATCTCCAACATGTTAGAAATATTTTTTCAAATGGACCTCCTGCCACAGCTATTTTTTTTCCCCCAAATGTACCTTGGAAGCTGAAAGATGAAGATACATGCCTGTTAACTTGCTCTGCCCTTTTTACTGGGAAGATGAATATTATGTTACCCTCTGCAAGTTGCTAGATGATTTCTTAGCCCAAGACATAGCACATACTATTTCACTGTCCAGATAGATTATAATTGCTGTGGGGCATCCAAATGCTGGGTTTGTTGCCCCAGAAGTGCTCACAGCCCCCTGTGTTTAATCAGCACAAATACAGCATGAAGGCCAGAGAGGGGAGTCCGGCATGATGAAATGCCTAATTCAGAAAGCAAAAAAGAAGGACCAGATGTCCAAAAATAACCCCAGGGAGGTTTGTGTGGTTATACATTAGGAAGGAACAAAGCTCTGTTTTTTTCGACTTTGAGCATAGAATTGTTTTTTTTTAATACCAATTCATTATTATGATGTAATTTCCTAAATATATTCAGGCTTACCTGTACCCACTGGAGTGGAAACTAAATTACGAATATTGTTCAAAAAGTCCTCCTGACTAATATTCTTTTAGTTGTTTTCAGCTTTAAATTTGATCCCTTTTTGGTCTCAGAAAGGTTAATAATCAAATGTGGTGTTCAGGATGCTGTTTATCCCCAGTTTTCTTCTCATAATTCTCTCAAAATTTCTATGACTGAGATTATAAATCAGCTACTTGACAAAATTTAGTGGTGATGCTCTGTACTGAGATGGCATGTGTTGAAACCCAGGTTTAATTGCTCTGTTTCCTGTGCATCATCTTTGAAGTTAGCAGAGCTGGTGTGGGAAGAGCAGCATTTCACAACTGCCTGTGCTGCCTGCTGCAGCTCAGCTTAAAATTTTAAACTGGGTAAGGCACAAAGGGAGATCTCAATTGTAAGAAGGGCACAAGATTCCCACTAATTCTCAGAGAAGAGCCTGGCTTCTTCTTGTCATCGTTTTTGACGCTTATAACAAGTGTGCTCTGTATTTGTCAGTATTGCAGCAATTTAGTATGCTGTTAAATTCAGCTGGGTAGCAGTCTTTGCCAAAAATTGTTATCCAATGAGGCAGATAAACAAAGCAGTGTGTGTGTGTGTTGTTTTGTTTTGTTACGTTTTTCTTGCTTATTAAATGAATTTATTAGAAGCCAAATCACATAGACTTTTCTTTGAGCTATTTTAATCAGCAAGCCTGCAGGAACAAATGTTACGGGAACACGGAATTGATCACAGAGAGGTTTGAGCCACACAAGTAGGAATTTCAGGGGAAGGGGGGAAATCTGTTTCTTAATGCAGATCGGGTCCCCAGTGTCAGCCCCACATTCAGTGTTCTCACTGGAGATATAGTAAAGGGTAACGAGGCAAACTGTATTAATCAGGATTCTGTTCTGATTTTTGTCACCCCTGCTGGTCTTTTGCATTAGGAGAGTGTGACTTTGCCAGCAGCACAACGTTAAGGACAAAACCTCCTAAATCTGCAAGTCATTCAGAGGCATGCTTGTCTTTCACTTGTCCTGCTTTTGCTTATGGGCACTGCATTACAATTTCCAAGGAGTTCCTGAGAAGTCCAGCTGCTGGGTCAGCCACTGGAGCAGGGATCAGAGAAAAGCCTCATGGTGAGAGATGGGTTGAACATCATCCCTCGTGCCATGTTCAGCACACCGGTGGATTGCAGTAACGGTGCTGGGAACTCTTATTGTTGTATGCAAGGTTCATTTATTTTTTTTTAATATATTTTTGCCCCATGAAAGAAATCCCAGCTGCCAGGGCAGCCTTCACTGGTAGTTGCCTCAAGATGCCAGTATGTGTTTACCGTGCAGGTCAGCTGAAACAGCAAGAAGTTTTTAATCATTGCAAAGACATTTGCCTCTGGGTTTAAGAAATCATGACTTCAGTTATCAAGTAATTCATGTTGGTCTTAGGTATATAGGAAGTTTTAACTGTTATCTGGAGTTACTCTTTTGTTTTCTGAGTCTCTAAGTGACGTAAATCATGTTAACGAACTTTCCCTACACCATAAAACCTCCCACCCCACACACACCAAAAAGAATCACTCTTGATAAATCACATGGCTAAAGGAATAGGAGCATTAAGGAAGTATCAAGAGTTGCCAATACTGGTGAGTAAATCTGTATGCTCACAGCTCTTATTAAGCTGAACAAGAGTTGTGGGAATTGGAAGACTCTGGGAAGAAAATTTAAATCATGAAATCCTTCTGATATCTCCATGGGGGCATAGGCTTTCTAACTATTTTATTTACAGCCTTCTGGCTCCTTTCCTCATCACTGATCTTCACTCACAATGTTGCTTGGCATCACACCAAACCAAGGGATCAGTGTCTCTGGCTGAGCACCGTATTCCCCCAAACTGCTCTCAGGGTACAAGACAGGCTTTTCCAGCCTATGCTGGTTCTCCTTGTCGTAGTGCAGGTCCCCTGGGATACGAAAGCCATTCTGCCAAGAGAGAGATAGATAACAGAAACGCTTCTTTGGAATGGGTTTTAAAAAATAATGATCTGAAACATGTTTGGTTTGGACATTACAGGGAACTGAAGGTTTGTAGAGTAAACCTCCACTGCAGGAAAACAAATTAACTTCTGTGGCAGCTGGTCTTCCTGCAGTACGCTTGGGAGCTCTTGGCCATGGCTATTCCCTCTGGTCATATGTCTGGGTGACTGGTAATTAGGAAAAAATGTATTAAGTGTGAACATGATTTCTGATGACCCTTCGGTTTTTGGATCATTAGCGGACAAGAGAGTGACAGGGTTGACAACACCGTGGTTTTCTAATAGGCATATTGCCCTTGGTGACATATAAAATATGCACTTTATTATAAATTTGAGAGAGTTTTTTTTCTCTGTAAGGGTGAGGGACTCTATCTCTGGTGGTTCTGATACTAACTGACCTGGAGAGCTGGGTGCTGTACTGGCTGGCACTGGAGGAATCCAGCAGTTTGTACTTTGCTTCATTTGGGCCAATGGGATATTTTTGCTGTTGGTTTCTGTACTTTGAGCTTCCTTCAAGTGTGGGCCCAGGAGTACTTCAACCTTTCACGGGAACACAAGGAGGACACATCCTTATGATTTACATAAAGTTCATCCTGACTAACGATTTAAAAATCAAACTAGACACTAGATCAGATGAATGAAGTTGTGTTGTTTGGGGTTTTTGTTTTGTTTGTTTGTTGTTTTTTTCTTTCAACTTTACTTGTATTAAGCATTCCTGAAAATGAGGAACCCTTCTGCTGATTAATCTTACTTAGCAGGAGGACGCAGAAACGCAGCCCCAGTGTTTCACACAGTTCTGCAGGGCTGAACTGATATGAGCTGTTTTGTTCCATTGCTTCAAAAGACAGATGAAGTAGGGAATTAATTATAATATCGATTATAGTTAAGTTAAATGGTTTGTTCGATACCAGGTGATTTTTAAAATGTATTACACAGTGCATTATTTACAATCTCCACTTAAAAAAGAGGATCCAAATATTTTATGTAATTAAGGAAATGGATTCTGAGGGGTAACTCTACAGGTTAAATGAGTAGACTAGATGAACTTCTGGAATTTTTGCTCTTCAAAAAACCCCATAAGAATGACCTTAGGTAAGCAGAGAATCCATCTAGTCTAGTGCCTTGTCTCAGTGGTCAGTAACAGGAAGCTGCAGAAGGGTATAAAAAAGGGCAAATGTATAGCTGTGTTCTCTCAAAACACTCCCTGTTTCCAGTGATATGTGGAGAAGGGCATGCAGTACCAAAAATAGATGTAACAACATATAATGTCACTGAAATCAGTTTTCTTGCAATAGATTTACACAACTGAAAGAAGTGTAAGGTCTACCTTTAACTTCCCACCAACAGAGTGCCTTAATGAAATGAACAGGAAAAGGTGATTTTATTGTACTATACCTCAACAAGTCCAAATGGGCACCTTTAACAGGAATCAGAATACAGTAAAAGTCAAGAGTGCATTAGTATGTTAGTGATAAAAATCACACATTAAGATTATGAAGATGAATTATACGGCAGTTTGGTTTTTCTTTGAGTCTGAAGATTTCTCTAGAGAATTTGACGTTTAGATATAAAATGTTTCTGGCCGATAGAGCTGCTCACATTGTTGCCATATCTTGATGATGTTTTCCTCTGAATTGATATATTTAAATAACATCTAAGGTTTGTGTCCTGCAGTCCTATCAGTGCTGACACTCCTTAAGCTACAAAAAAATGAAAGAGTACTTCTGAGCTGAAAAGATTGGTTTTGACTTGAAAATTTCCAGAGGTAGCCAGCATCTCAGGATTGTCAGTGTAACCATGCTCAGGATGTGGGTCTCATGATTGTAAATCTCGTCTTGGCATGGATGAGTCAATGGCCCAGGGCAACACTAGGCTGAGATGTTCAGAAAAACAGAAGAACGGTTAAAGACTGTATTCTCACTGTTCCCTGTGTGGTCTGTTTCTCATCAATTCCCCGTTACTTGTGTTCCTGGCCCATCTCATTAAAAATCCTGACCACACACAACTACTACAAATATTGCAGCCTTCTCTTGCACTACTGAGAATGTTGTATAGCCACCAGCATCTCCACAAGTTCCAAGTGATATTTGGAGGGCAGCAGATCCAGGCTTTGCTTGGCTTCCTGCTGCAAAATGTGGGTGGAAGGGAAGGCTTAGCAACAGTATCACAATTCTCCCAACACTTGACATTTCTCTTAATGTCCTACTCCAGGAGGAAAGTGACTACACTCAGACCTCAATCTAAAGCAAGCAAGGAAGTCAACAAAAACGCCCTTGCAATGAATATGTTAGGAAGGTCAAATCCGGAAAGCTAATGATAAATTTTAGGTTTTCTGTTTGAAATATTCAAGGTTTTTTAAGTAATTTCATAATTTGGTGTATTTATGAGTTCAACTCATGATTTTTGGTTACTGAAGGGTTGGCAATGCTCAGTTAAATAAAAACAAAAAAGAATGGTGCTTGTCTGTCCTTTTTGGCCATGGTATCCCAACATTTGAACCTCTTGTGCAGAGCAGAGGTCTTCAGTGTATGAGATTTGCAAGGAGGATCCCTTGCTTGCAGAATAGTTCTCATGGGTATGCGAGAACTTCCTAATGGAAAAAGAGGGTTTAAGTGTAGCAAGGCAGGGAAAATAGTTGCAGTCGAACAAGGTAGCTCTTTTATGAAGTGAAGGAAGAATCTGGAGCACAGCAGAGCTTCTCCCATACCTGTACTTTGCTATTTTCTTAGCCATTTTCTGGATGAAATCCCAGCCAAATCTCTTCTCTGTGGTGGTGAATCAGTGGGAATGCTCTGTGCATACTCATTAGACTTCAAAATCCTCATGCATAAAGAAGGGCTCACAGTCACGCAAGTGACAGTGTTCAGCCAACTGAACTTCTTTTACATCCAGTGCAGAGAAATGTTATGCTTTAAATTGTAGTTTGGGGGGGTGGCGTCTGTTGCTTTTTTTCCTCTCTTAGCATGTGTATTCCCATGTGGAAAATGGTGTGCTGTTTGGTAGATCTTAAGCAATTAATAAAATGGCATATTTTGCATCCTATTATGTGGGCAGAATGACAGAGCTTTTCTTGTGTGTACAGATAAAGGCAGCAACAATAAAATCCCACTGTACGACTAGAAATGTTTGTTCTGTGCTAGACTGTACTGCTCTTGTAGAGTTGGGTTTTTTTAATGTTACATATTTTAGAATATCTTACATTGTGTGTGTGCTGTTTTAAAGGATGTGTTTGTTTGTTTTGTTATTCAAAGCTGGCAGCAAAGGATTTTTACACAATCTCTCGTAGCCTTCTTTTCAGCATTGGAAATCCTGCACAGAGAGTCAGTTCTGTCATTGGCTTGGGACACAAAAGATCTGAGTTCACCTTTTTCAGCCAGATGTATCCTGTGTGACTTTGGGTACTGGCTGTTTGTGATAGCTTTTTGCTATAAACACCTTGGAGACAACCAATGATTGCTGACAAGCCATTGGCTTGTAACAGGTTTTAACTCCTTGATTATCCTATAAAATTTGTGCTTGAAATGTGTGGGACAATCCATCTAGAGAACTTTGGAAAAGAAAAGGAAAACACCACCACCCAAATCCTGTAGTTTTTAATTTAGGGCCACATCTCTATAAAGAACAGTTTGAGGGTCTGGGTTGAAAGCATCTATAGGGGTCTCAGTAGAAGGCGCGGTCAGATCCTCTCATGAAATCAGGAAGATACAGGCCCAGGACTTCTGCTGCACCATATACCAACAATCAGGGAACCATATGCTGCGTTTGAAAGTTAGACTGAAATAACCTTCATTTTCACTGATAAGAGTAGTAGGAATAATGTCATATTTTGCATTTAATTAGGAAAAATGAGTTGAGAGAGTATGTAATTTTCTTTTATATGACAATTAGAAATGTGCCAAAAATTTCAGTCTGGAATCTATGTGCGGCTATCCTTTGCAATTAGTCATCTTATTTACTGCCAAATAAATGTGGTTTTTAGAAGAATTTTCTATGAAACTGCAATTACATCTAGGGAACGAGAGATTAATCCCATCTGCATAAACCGTATGGATCTTTCCTCAGATACTCTGCATCCCATCCCCACATGCTCTGTTGTGGGTGACTTCCTGATTTCAATAAGACTGGTGGAAGGAAGTTCTCTGCTATCTTGAAATGAAAAACTGAAGCAATATAGATTATACTTATTTACCAAAGAAATACTACATTTTCCTATGCTGCATACTATCATGGCAATTCTGAGCAGGCAGAATGTGTCATTCTGCTTTGAGAAGAATATTGGTTGGAAGTCAGGACCTAATCCCTTTCTCTCTTTGCTAAAACCAGGGTGACTTAGAAAGGAAAAAACCTGCAGGATCAGGCTATGACACAAGGAACAATTGAATTATGGCGTGAGATGAAGGGGATGATAAATCATGCCAGGATTAACTTAACTTCTTGATTTTCTCTTTTGGAGACAGTATGTGCTTCCAGAAATTCCTGTCCTTTAAAATGAGCATGGTACAGAGGTCCTCCTGTTTCGAGGACTGATCAGGATTATTTGTTGTAAGAGTTGTTAGTTGATAAATTCAGGCAAAGCTTTGAGAATGTCACGAATTGTGTTTTGCGCTTGGATACAATACACAAAAACGTTGGTACGTACAAGACTATGCACCAGTGAAGTCTATGTGTATTGCAAGGCAGGAACGTGTGTGTCCCAGAGATGTTCACATACCTACACATTGCAGCATGAATATTAATATGTGGGTTGACAGCAGGGCTGGACAGAAGCCTGAGCACTGGCCTTACCGTGCCCATTAGCTACTCCTTGGTACTATTTGGGCTGATGGCAATTGCACTCTCCTGGGAATACTAGAGGCACAGTTGGAGGAACAAGATGGCCCATGAGCCTTCCAAACATGACCATCCTGTTTTGAGGAGCAGCTGTGGCCTTTGGCCTCAGAATCAGAGACTGGGCTCCGGCCTTGTTTAGTTAACACGATGTAGCTTTTCAACATCATTTACAAATGTACATGTTGGTCTTGTGTTTTTAAACTATGGAAGAAGTTCTACCTATCTCAAAGAAGAGTTGCTTCAATGTAAGAATCATGGAGTCTGAGCTTGACGTGCTCACTATTACTAATGGTAAATCAGCTGATTGTGGTCATATTGTTTTGTTAAACTACCTTTTGCAAGTGAAGAAATGTCCTCTGAAATTTTACCAATCTATTTCACTGAACCTACCCAATCAGAAGGCCCTGCTCACATCTGCAGGTTGATATTTTTGCAAATATTGCTGTTTTAACATGTCTTAGGAGTAAAACTGTACCCAGCTGTGATCACAGCCATTTGCTAGACCATCTGTCTTTCAGGACTATCAGAAAGTCTAGATATATGATACTATAATTTGGAACTCAGTATTTTGTTTCCTTGAATTTACTTGTTTCAGAATATAGCTCAGTATTTCCAGTAATGATGATGCAATTGCATCAGCCAAATTGTGGTATCTCACTGGGAGGATGCATTTGTGGGATGCTTACTCAGTCATGGGGAAGACCCAAAAGGGATCGTGCATGAATACCCTGTAAGAAATAAGTACGATTGTGTAAACAGTGTCTTCAAAATGGAGTAGATCAGGATTGTGCTTCATTTATTTCCTTCTCATTTGGAACAATAAAGTAGTCCATGGTGCAGTGGGGAGAAGTCGCTACACCCCACTATGCAGCATAAGCTGTGTGGAGATATGACGGAAGGAGAGTCACAAAGAAGTTTAGGTTGGAGGCACTGCTGCAGTAATCTAGTCCAAACCTCCAAACAGGGCTAGATTGCAGTTCAGGTTGCTCTGGGCCTGCAGTCCAGCTTTGATGCTCTTCAAGGGAGGGGATGACACAGCCTTCCTAGCCTTCATTCCAATGCTTTGCCATACCTATTCCGATTTTTAATGTCTTACCAGAATTCCCCATATTGCAACTGATGGCTGTTGCACTTGCCCTTTGCTGTGTGTGAAAGAGCTATCAAGAAATCTTTCTCTGTTCACCAAAGGTCAATTAAAAAAAAATTAGGAGCACAAGAGACTCCCATTCATCAGTAGTGTCCACTTAGAAGTTGCCTGTAGATTGATCATCAGAGTCAAGCTGCAGGTAAATATACAATCTCTCCTGTATATACAGGTATCCTTGCACAATTGTTAATTAGATGATCACCCCCAGATGTCTTTTTTCACTAGATGCTCTACCCTATTCAATTTTCATGCTTGATGACTTCGGAGATTAAGCCAAGGTTGTGTGATGACATAAATTGTTGTGTTCAAGATTGGTTGTAGAAGCTGAGAAGGACATAGCCAATGTTACGTTAGGCATCTCAAATTAGAAGTAAATTTGGACACTCGTCTCTTCTAAGTATTGATTCTACATTTGTAAAAAGAGGGGAATAATTCTCACTTTTTATGAAAAAAAGTCTTAGGAAGAAAAAGTCTCTAAGTGAATAAACCCCGAGGGTTTTAGATTCGTGAATACCATAGATTATGCCTGTACTGGTAAGGTGAAAAGCAGGCTCACAGATAGGTTATTCACGCCTACTTCCACAGTAAATATGTAGCCTGTCAACATTAACATCCAAAGTATAAACTAAATGATTGCAAGTTTCAAAAGAACTGATATCCAGATATTTATTAGTGGGCTGGGATGTGACACACTCTAACACAGCTGTGCCAAGTCCGTCCAGACAGGAATGAGAGCTTGAAGCAGTGCTGTAGTGCTGAGCTTTGTCCCAGGACTGTCTGCTGCAGGATATGTGCTTGCAAATCCACCATGTGAACAGTGGGAGAGTCCAGGCTTCACAGAGTGCTCAGACCTCGTCTGAGGGTGTAGAAATGGTAATGGAAAACTTTGAAGGGAGTTAATAATCTTTAAGTGTAATGAGATTTGAGTGGTGAGTAGTAAAAAGGTGAGAGATACAAAGGAAATAAAAATAATTAGTGAAATATTTGCATTGAAGGGTCTCTTCCAACCAAAATGACTCTATGATTCTATGATCATACCTGCAGGGTGATATGAACTTTGTGAAATAAATGAGATACAGTCTTAGGCAGGGTGTGCCACCCTCTGTGGCAAGGGTATGGTATTGCATCCAAACGATTACAGCCTGAAGAGACAACGTAAGTCTTGGCTTTTTCTAATTCCTGAGACATAACTTTGCAACATGGGTCATTTAGTATGTTTTCTTTTAAGCATTTAATGTTATTACTATTAAAGTATCCAAAACTGGGCCAGCATTTTTAGAGGCCAAATACATTAGCACTCATCTGTAACAAACATGTTGCATATTCAGATTATGCATATGGTGCTTTGGAGAATCAGCTGGTAATGCGTATTTTGCTGGACATGCGGAGATTTGTGATTTGTGGTGAAGGACGGGACAGACTAGCCATGGATTTGAGCAGATGGTGGTCATTACTTGTGCCCACATGTGACTGCATTGAATTATAACAAGTGCTGAGGCAGATTATTTTGCTGGGCTCTTTACATATATCTTAATAGCAAAGTGAGTAAGTATCCATGGAAGTATTGCCTATAAAAGATCAGAACTGCAACAGCTTCATTTTCATCATAGCTATATGACACTATATCTAATATTTGGAAATTCACGGTGTCACATATGTGTCCGGGTAGATCCTTCACTTGAGAGCAATACACTGTTCTTCTCAATGAGTGGTGGCCACTTTCAGTTTGATGGAAACTACATTTTTCCTTGAATTCATGAAGCAGTAAACTGACTGCACATAATAAATATGTCTATACACCTTAAAATACAAATACAACTTGCCATTTTAAAGCAAATTATATGGAATTATTTGTAACGCCATATGATTCCATCTTGGGAACCACACGGTTTTATGCTTATACTCTCTCATTGGGTCATACTTTCGATTTTTAAGGGATATTTTATTATTGTTTTGCTAATGAAACTCAAACCTCTTTCTCTTTCTCTCGTAACGCATCCTCAGTGACAGATAGTGGGGCCTCTTGGCTATGAGTTTGCAGCTGTGGAATATTTTTTAGCAATTAAACACTTTATTGATTAACCTATTACTTCTGTTCAATGATTCATGTCACTAGACACTACACAGGGAACAAAAAGGAGCTGCTGAGAGGACATTGTGTAGAGAAGATGAAGGCGGCGGCTGTGTAGGATTCCAACCCTAGCTTTTACAGTTCACTTTCAGCCTCAACAACATCTTGCAGCCAACAACCTGTGCTGAAATGCTCCAGTAGAAAATCACATACCACATGCAGAAGTAGCACATAAATCAAGTGCTGCTGGAAGCAGTACTGACATTTCCTATGTGCTTGGAGGTATATACTGGAAAAGTGGCAAAAAGCTGGGTAGAGGCTTAGCAGCCTGTGCCATGTGTTGTCTGCCCTGCCTTATGTGGCTGGGGAATAGGCTTGCAGGAGCAGTTATGGCTGGGATTCAGTATACTTCTTTTATACTTCGAGAAATTCCTATGTTGCTTTTTCAGAGATTTAATCCCTCTGCCTATATTATAGATTCTAGATCCCATATTGTTCACATTCTATCTTGTAGCTTGAATTTCCTTGGGCCAGCATGTACTTTTAATGTCAGAGGAATTATAATGAAACCAGCTGAAAGCATTTTTGCATGTCCCTTTATCAATGTAAAATCTAGTGAAAATTAAGTTCTTCCTTTAGTAATATAAACTTATGTTTGTTGCCATATGGCTCATTTTGCTGCCCACAGTTGCTGCACCACATTCTAAACCCAGTTCATACCTGCCTGCCTGCCAGGTCACCCATGTTGTAGTTAGCATTCTGTGCTTTTCAACTGTTTCCAGTTTGATGTGTTTCTGAATCAGCAATTCTAAACTTGTCTATATCAACACTTTATTTGTCACCATAGATTTGTTAGCATTCCAGTAATAGGAGCTTCAGCTTTATCCATTGCATGATTCAAAGGCCTTTTGAGATAGTTTCTTGAGCATCCTCAAATGATTCTGTTCCTCTGTATTTAGGGAATTTCAGGTACTTGAGACTAGGGCCTCGACACTTTCAATGTATGCGGGGTGGATGCAGAGTAAGAATTTTTGGTTCTTGGTAGGTCTCAGTTGCAGCTAGGTGTAGGCATCTGGCAAAGAGGAGCAGACCAGGCATGTTTGTGAGGGAGTCCTTGGCCTTCTTTAGCACAAGAGAGAGGATGAGATGCATGGGGACACAACCAGGGCTAGCCCATAGTTGGGAGGAAAATGCTTCCTTGCTGAGAGGCAAGACAAGATCTTGCAATTTATTCTTGGAAGCTTTGCATGCAACTGACCTTCACCTAAGCATTTTGTACTATATAAATATTTCAAGTGAGCCATGAATCAAGATTAATGCATTAGGTGACTACCAAATCATTAGCAGTACAGGATGTAATAAAGTTGATGCCAGGGCTTTATTAAATAGGGCGTGTTAGTCATTAAGATAAAGTAATGTTGTTGTGTAAATGGGAGAGCAGAACCCCATTTCCTCTGGGTGTCTCGTCTTAAACAGGTAGTAACGTTAGGAATGGCAAGTAGCAAGGTAGGAATTCAGGCATGGATTAAATTGCTATGGTGACTGAATTCTGATTAACTAATTTACTGCATCTCCTCTCGCAAGAAAGATGATGCTATACCTTATTTTCTGCTTAGCCTCAAAACCATGATCTGGATAGCACTAAGAGAGCTGGATTGTCCGAGTCAAAAACAAATACTAAAAAGAACATAGAGATGAGGAGCAAGGCAAGAACACAAATATCTGATCTTCTGCCTTTTTATGGTATTAACCGAATGAGGATGGGGAATTAAATGTGTTTAATCCATTGTCAAGGCAGACATTTCAAGAATAAAAAAGGAAAAAAAAAACTAGGATCCGCAAATTAAGGTTATGCTAGAAAATTCCCTTGTTTAGTTGATCATCTTCCACTTAGTTTCTTCATTTTTGTTTGGAACCTCACATAGTCCAAGTTCATGCATTGAATTAGATCAAAAAAAACCCCAAAAAACCCCAAAAACAAACTGAAAAAAACCCCACTTATGAAGAGTTTTTTTGGATAATAGCTGAAAAGTTCACTATGTAGGCATCTTCCTTTGTTTTCCTTTCCTGGGAATTCCTGGTGGTGAGAACATCAGCCCGTTTAATAAATGCAAACCTTTTGTATTCAAACAGAAATTCCTGCAGCTGCACCTGTGTTCACACACAGAGGGCTGAGCTCTCCTTTCCCATCCTTTGGGTGGGCTGTGGTTGGTCACCCAGAGACCAGGGAGATAAAATGACCTTCGCTGATGTGCACTTGTTACCATCTCTGGTGTCAGCAACTTCCTTCCCCTTTCACCTGCTGTAAGTCAGGTTTTCTGTAATTTTTAGGCTATCATTGTTCACTTCGTAACTGTTTTGAGCTCCTGTTTTACTCTTTGTAAATCGATCCCTTGAGATATTGGTGCTGATTGTATCTGTTTATTTCCATTCTTAGTCGTGTTCTGTCTTGTTTGCTTCTATCTCAAGTGGCATCTCCTACTCTCCCATTTTCTGTTGAAAATGCTGGTTTAATCATCTTTCCATGCCTTTTAGCATTTCATTCATCACTGGCTTTTCTCAGCCCCTCATACCAATTTATTTCAGGGGTCCGTCGGAACAATGGATCCATCTGAACAACATTTGCATAACCTTGGCTGGAACAATTCTCTAGGCAGGACGGGAGCCTTCCTTGCTAATTTTTATTATATTTCATCTCAAAACAAATTCTGTCTATTTAAAATGTTGTTCTACTCTTTGCTAGTGCAATGGTTTTTGTTCACAGTTTTCTCATCCTCAGCTTCCTTCTTGAAATATCATTCATTGTCTTCAGATTGTTTCCTTCTTTAACTGTCAGAGAGCCTTTATAAATGTAGTAGTTACAGGGTAAACTACCAACATAACATTTTCCAGGGGCCAAATCCTGCAAACCAGTCACGTCTTATTAGGTAGCTTTTGGGGGAAAAAAGCGCATGGTGACTTTAAAAACTGATAGGTAGGACAAACGTGTGTTACTGTAGAATTTAAACATTACATGGGTACTTGTTTTAGCTGATGGCTCTGTCTTGTAAAATGCCCTGTCTTCTACAATACACTGCCCTTGGCTGAAGTAAACATATTCTTTACATTGCTTATTTTTTGTGAGCGGTAACTAACATGTGATTTAAATGGTCAATTTATAACTATCTGAGGTTTATACTGTCTCTTACAGTGATTTATTTTTGTGTAGAATATGCTTTTACTACAAGTGACATTTCAGTAGCGTATTTCAGTCTCTGGAGTCCTTGAACTATTTCCAAGCAGTGAGCCTGCTGGGGTTTAAGCCAGTTTGGAAATCTGTCGTTTGGGTTGATGGATTATAGTCCATGTAGTGAGCACTCAGCCTCCACAAGGTTCATGGCATCTTCACCTTAAGTATCTAATTTATGTAGAAATGCCAATAAATTATTTAGAAGGGCATGCTTGCTGATATCAGCAGTTCTGGAGCAAGTAAAAATGGTATGACTTTGAAAATCATTGGAAATGTTGGCAGATCTTCAACAATACTTTATAGGTTCCAGCTATTAAATATTTGAGAAGACAAAGGCTTGTTTTTCTTCTTTTTCTCAAGATTTTCTTGTTCTTTAGGATTTTCTCAGGTTGTTTTTGGAATAAAATTCAAATTTATTCTGGAAAAGTGTGCATCCCAGAAATGTACGAGAGGAGAACGAATGTTCAATACAATATAAATATTAGCAAACTTCTTCCTTTCTTCCTGACTCATTAAGGATTTTTTCCCGAGTTTGCAGAAACCTCACATCTCTACCAATAAACCAAACACTGCAATGACCCATTCAGTGACGGCAGGACAAGCTCTGACACCTCCACACTGTTCAGCTCTTTTACGCTGCAGATCAATTTGGCCACTTGATGCTCCTGGGCTGAACTCAAAACCTTCATTTGAGATTTATGTGGGTTTTTTTTTTGCTTGTGGCATGGGTCAAAGCCACGCTGAGGGGTTTCTATGATATGGACAACTGAGTCCCACTGGCTGGGCCAGGCCACATTTAGTTACTTACTGTAGGCACACTTATAGGGGCAAGGCAAGGATCCAAGTTAGCACAACATGCAGTGCATTTGATGATGTAGAAGTTTGCCCTGAAAGCCTAAGTAATCCTGGTGGAGAACTGCAAATGTTGACTCTTCAGGTTAAGTATCTAAATCTGTGTGAAGGTATCTATCTAAAAGGCAGTGCTTTTGCAAGTCAACTAAGTTCTTTTTTAAATGAAGAGGAATTTGGCAATCACCTTGTGGACACAGTGGGATAAAATTAACACTTATTAATGTTCAGGCTTAAGAGGAAACCCCGGTTGTGCCATTTTTGCAATTGGCATTTGTAAAATACCTCTGTTCAAGGAACAGTTGCAAACTAATGGTCTCTCCTTGCCCCTAAGCTTCCTTGCTAATCCCATCAAAATGTCACTGAAAGCAATGAATAAATACCTAAAATAAAAATAAAAAAAANAATAGCAAGTGAAAAAATAGCTTGATTAGTTTTTGATTTCAAATGAAAATTGTCATTGCAGTGCTGTGTTAGATGTCTAATAAAACTGCTGTGTTGCCTCCCTTGTGGGAGGCTGTTCAGACCCAGGGCTTATGCCTCCTGAGCTGCTCCAAAAAGTCAGGAAATAACCTGGCCACCTCTCGTAAAAAGAAACATGCTTGTATGGAATGTAAATATTTTTTTTACTCTTTTTTATTCAACATGTGCACCGTAATAGCCACTGAAAACTGGACTTAAATTTTAACTTCATGCACAAATGAAAAAACAAGCTATACTGCGGATAATATTTTACAGGAATATGACACAGTATATTGATTTTCTTTAATCCCGAGATTCACTGGAGTAGTGAAGCTTTGCTCTTAGCTTAGATCTGTTTATCTAAAACCTTAATGACTATTTATTTATTTATTTTATTGGTGAAGCCTAATTGAATTTTACAACAGGATTAGATATTTAAACTCTGAAGCATAGCTGGGAATGATTATGGAAGACCAAACTAAAGCAGTTTTCTGTTATTCAGTGACAGCACGGGAAGCTGCTTTCTAAGGGCGTCATGTGCAAACAGCTGTTATCTTAGCATGGATCTGGCTTATGACTTTACAACAATTTGGAACGGTAGTGGGTTTTTTACCTGAAAGGGTAAGTTTGGGCCACAGAGACTGATTTCTGTGCGTGAACACAGGCTGCTAATCCAGGGAGCAACACACATCACTCGCTACAGCAGGTAGTGCCACCTGCTTGGAATTTGGTGCTCTACTGACTGCTGCTAACTTCTGTGTCTGTGTGGTAGCTCATTCCCATTTCAAATGAGATATCCATCACATCCATGCAGGAATCTTATTTTAACTAGAAAACATATGGTGAACATAGTCTGGCCACAGTAGAAAGGAACTACTGCAACTTTAGGTATGACTTTGCTTCAGGGCATTATCTTGAGACAGGGTAGGGTAGCAGAAGATTGACCTTCTTGAAATAGATCCTAATTCAAATGAATTTGATTCATATTAGTTAATGAACTCTCTGACATTGTGTAAATACGTAGAGGGAGCCTCCAAAAGTACTTTCTTATGGACAGTGTTGGGCAAAGCTCCTTAACAATTTTAGAGAACGTCATGGTTTTCCACTGCTGGCTGTCTCAAAGGTACACTAATAATGTTAAAACATTTCAGGTTGTCAACACTGATTTGCTTAACAGAGGCTTTAGGGTCAACACTGCTTCTTTTAATTAAGCTTTTCTCACAAAATGTTAGGACGATTTCTAACACAGAGAGGTCATGCTTTTGATGTGAACTTCAAGCGTCCACGGTCAAGAATGCTGAGAATTTGAAAATCTGTCACTCCTTATATACTCGTATGTCCACAAAAAATAAAAGAGAATTTGCCATTGCCTGCATCTCACCCTCTGCAGGAAGTGCCAACCTAAACATCACCATCTTGTTTAGGAAGCTGCAGCACTTCTTTTGGCAATTTACCCAGTCATCCCATTATCTCACTGGGAGGCTGGTGAACTTGGTGGGATGTGTAAATGAGTGATTAGTCTGAGGAGGAATCATATCTAAGAGAGGAGTAAAGAAGTGGTGTTAGTATATAAAAGTTTCTTTCTGAATAGTTATGTCAATTGTGGTTATTCCATTGTGTTCCCCTATATTTTTCTTGGCTGCTGCAGGGATGCTTTCAGCTTTGCATTTCTTTCCAGGCCTTTTTCAAATTATTTTGTGTTAGGCTTTCGCTTTTAGCTCTACCTGCAAACTTTCCTCAAAGACAAGTAAAGACCTGTCTGAGTATCTCAGGGCCTGTATCTCTGCAAGCCACTTTGATGAGTGAGTAACCACCTGTCTTGCAGTAGCTGGAGTTCATATAGGGGGAAAGACAATTTAGAGCTACAAATCAAAATGAAACTAACGGTTGCATCCTACAACATGTTACAGCATTGTCCAGAAGTGCCTTATTAGTTAAAGTGAATGAGCCACCTGTTTAAATGCTTTAACCTCTTGGAGAACTCCCAGTCTCCCTAAAGAGAGGAAACAATAGAAGATGTTACCCTGCCTGAATACACATATGTTTAAAACTCTAAGTATGTGAAACTCTGTGTATATAATATGGTTCTGAAGTAAGAAAACTACAGTATGAAACATGATAAAAAAAAGGCAGACAGGATGAATGTGGAAGTTTGAGATCTATATCTCAGGTTTAATTTTTAATCGCTATCAAGTCCATTAGAGAAGTGAAAATAGAGTATGATCAATAGAGTATGATATAAAAGCATTTTTTCTTAAAAATGTTAATATCTTTATTATGAAGTACCACCTGCTACTGCATTAAAAGTTATGAGGTTGTATGTGCATGAAGTAATACTCATGGAAGACATTAGATGAATAGCCCATAACAAATCACATACCACAGGGGTAGGCAGTTAGTATCAGGATTAATTATGGGCTGGTTTGTAAGTCATTATATATATAGATAGCAATGTTGAGGTTTAATTTTTCTCTAAAAACTGATGAATTCTGATATAGCTGCCTAACTGTTTGTAAGCACCCTTGAGATGCAGGCTAAAGCAAGACAGGGAAACATCAGTATTTCATTGGTTTGCCATGTATAACAGAGTGGTTAAATCAACAGTATCAATTGCCCTGAAACTTAGAGTTTCTGTTTTCTGACTCAACTTTATAAACACTTCTGTGTGTTTTGTCTTCTGAGGTGTGTGGTAGCAGGCTGTTTTTCTTATTTTTACTCTCCTGATAAACTTCTTTTGTAATGGTTACATTACATGGCATCGTTTTTATCTTATTTATTAAAATGATTTAAAAGTGGGAAAACACAGGATATATTCTCCCATGTTGATGAATTTTTATGATGTGTCTAATACTTTGTGTCAAATATAATTTATATTCTTGAGTCATTAGCATGGGAAAACACCATCATATTTAATTACCTTTCCTGATTAAGGGCCAGATGCACTTAGAGACAGACATCCATGAGTTGGGTGGTGAGTTGGCTCAGTTCCCCACACTGTGCAGAGAGAGAGCTGGGTGCTGCAGGGAGGCAATGCAGGAGTTTGTG
This sequence comes from Jacana jacana, assembly GCA_013400555.1. Taxonomy (NCBI): domain Eukaryota; kingdom Metazoa; phylum Chordata; class Aves; order Charadriiformes; family Jacanidae; genus Jacana; species Jacana jacana. The sequence continues at coordinate 44,401 of VZTM01015096.1, forward strand.
CATCCTCCCACCAGGGAAAGAATAAGTGTCGTAGGTACCAACATCGTATCTTGGGTCTTTGGCTGCAAAGCAAGTGTTTACTTTGGTAAAACATACACTAAAATATCTAAGAAGTGCAAGCACTCATATCTGCATCCCACTGAAGTCCATGGGAATTGAACACAGGTTTAAATGGTTTCCTTAATACTGAAAAGCATCCCATTAAATCCTTTCCTGAGTTTGTCAGCAGCTGACAGTCCTATGGGGCATGTGGGGCCAAAGGTAACCATTGCCCTCTCCCAGCAATATTTTCCCTGTGGATGGAGGGGAGCATCTTATCAGGAAGGAAGCAGAAAAGCCATAGTGCATTATCATGCATTAACTGAGAGCAGCATTTCTTAATTGGTATCAAAAGGATTTAGTCAAGTATTACCTGACTCAATTACTGATTTTAGGAGCTGCCCATAATATACAGTGTTAAATTAATGTTTAGATGAAGAAATCAACAATACTCCACAGCAAACTGTGCTTAAACTTAATAAAATGTGGACAGACAAAAAAACCAATAGCTATTAGAGTCATGTTTCACTATCTTTAAAATATTTTTTGAAATTTACCTATTTTCTATTCCTTTGCTTAATAGCCCATATTTCCCTTTTCCCTTGAAATAAAAAAAAAATAATAAAAATTGCCTACCTGCAGACACTTGCAATCTGGAAGAATTGCACACTTCATCCATGATCACCATACACCATCTCTCTGAGCCCAGGGCTTAAATGCTGCACAAAGGGTGGTTCAAGCCACCTGGAGTAAGGTAAATATCATGCCTTGTGGGTGCGGGAAGCATTTTTCTGGAGGATGATTCTAAGCACAGCCCCATTATCAGGCAGGACAAGCATCCCCACCTCTTGCTGATCCCTCATCCACTCATGGCAGTGGTCTTTGCCAAATCAGGCTCCATGAAAGATGTTCAGGCAGCCTGCTGTGACTGACATGGCCATCCCAGCAGCAGCAGAGGGAAACAGGTTTCTTCTTCCCGCTGCAATGAATGTTTTAATAATTGATAATGGAAGTGATAAGCTGGAACAGGAGCTAATAAAATTCAGAGATATTACATCTACCTGTGCAGAAGGGCGGATAACAAATAACATGCCCGACGGTATTCTTGAAGACAAATTCAAATGCTCCTGTCCTGACAAGGCAGTGAAGAAGTGCTGATTGCTGGCTGTGGTGACAGTCAATCAGCCATAACCACCTGCTCCTCTTACTTGCAGTGATGCCCTTACCTCCCGTCTTGCTGTTTACACCATAGAAGAGCTGCCTTGTGGGCACAGATGCAAGACCAGCTGCAGCGTGGGAGCATGTGTTATCTGGCCATGACTTCAGAGGAGACATCACTGGAATGCAAGAGCAAAGTTGGGGGGGTGGTATGGCCTCTCATGGTCAGCAGAAATATGAAGAGCTGTACCCTTGCTCCATACTCTATCTAGAAAACCTCCTTTGTGATAGCACTAACCTTCATAAGCTACTCCCTTACCTCAAAACCCTCATGGAAGAATATTCTTTTTGCTTTATGTGAGCAAGGAACCCGTAGGAATTAGGCTTTTAAAGAGAGTACCTCAAATGGAGAGGTGCTTAGGAGTTTGGGCATCAATTTTTACTGATGTTTGGGAGCCTCACCTACAGGGAAGTGGATGGCAATCAGACATCTAATATGGCTTTTAACAGCCTAGCCCTGTGTTTGATGTAATTACCCAAGTATTTTGTGTAGCTGACCTAGTAAACCCTCCATTTTTTCCACAAATCTCTGTTCCTAGAGTGAGGATGTTCCGTCTCCTTACTCTATTAAAATGAAAACTATGAGGAGAATGGCAGTAAAAGCTACAAATCAGTGAGAAGGTAAGATGATGCAGATTAGGGGGTTAGCATCTCTACTTAAGTGAGTTTAATAAACTGTCAGCTACTGGATCAACAACTGGATCCATAGCATGGGCTCTCGCTGTGAATGGTTAGTCACTTCTACTGTGGAGTGATCAATTCATGGGGAGAGGAATTAGTTCAAAATCAGAAAACAGAACTAATACAAACATGGAAAAGTCTACATAAATTAAACTTTTCACACAGAATCACAGAATGTCAGGGATTGGAAAGGACCTTGAAAGATCATCTAGTCCAATCCTTCTGCCAGAGCAGGAACACCTAGAGCACATCATAGAGGAACATGTCCAGGCGAGTTTTGAATGTCTCCAGAGAAGGAGACTCCACAACCTCCCTGGGCAGCCTGGTGCAGTTTTCCAGCCTTTTCTTTCGTGTGGGCTTTTATACATAGGTATTTTCTGCAACAGATGCATTTGTTAGTTTAGAAATATGAATTCTTAATATAAGTGGGGAATTAATTGTGATTACAAGGTATGTAAAGTGTGGGATGGTACAGAGAATAGGAGGCTCTTGGAAAGTCCATGAATCCAAGCATGGACATCACAGACTCATCCTTTGAGGATGTCTGGGCTCAGAAGTCTTGTTGTCAAAGGATCAGCATTATATCAAGACATCTTTCATTCCCATGGGGAATAACAACTTCCTGCCTGGATGGCAAATGTTCTTATTTCCCATGAAAAGTTATAGGGCAAAGGTTAACTACCTCCTGTAATTTCACAAAGAAATTTGACACAAGCCTCTATCTGTCTTTTCTACTTGTGCCAGGCGCTTTTTGTTGTTCTAGAAGCTGACTGCGTGGTACAGCCTGTAACACAGGGGCTTGTTAGGACCTTGGAAGATTGATTATTTTACACTTCATGTCTTCTGCCTGCAAAGGGGATGTGCTGTGTGACTGCATAACTCGCGCTGAGAGTACCTCCTCACGTGGCGCTTGCACCTGGACTCTCAGCATCGCTGTAATCGTGTTATCAGACCCCAGGGAAAAAAGTAGAACTAGGCTTATTCCCTGCAAGGGAATTTTTTTGTTATTGTATTTTTTTACAGAAGTACAACAGGAGCAGACAGATTCCAGCTCTTTGTCCTATTACCCAGAAGATTTTCTTCCTCTCAGGAGGGGGAAAAAATACTGAAATTACAAATAGAGTCTGGTGAAGACATTAAACAATATGGAAATTAAGGGAAAAGTAGGAATGAGATACTGTTGATGTGAATTTTAAGAGTCTTCACAAAGGGTTATGCAAGGGAAAGAACTAGATTCTGATGTGGGGATTTTTTAGTTTGTTAAATTCATGCCAAGAAAATAAAAAAAAAAAAGAAAAGAACAATCTGAGGTATGTAACACCCCATTAGTTTGCTATGACATTTCTTGAAAATAATAAGACTTTCTCATTTTATATTGTAAGGCTATGAAGCGGTATTTTTATGAAGGCAAAATACTATGTACAAAAAAGCAATGCTTTTTCTTGTCTATTTCAAGACCGCAAAAAAAAGTGTTGGGCACTAAGGCACAACCTTGTCGTATTTCTTGCTAACAAAGAGAGGTCATAAAACATACAGTTTTTCTTTCTTGATCCTCCTCCTACTAAAAAGTAAATGAGAGTATGTCTGCTTTGCAGTCACTGTCACAACTCCTAGCTTTAAATTAGCTTGCTGGGGTCCCAAGAGCAATATGGCTGCAAGAGACTGAAGCTTAGCCCAGGCTGAGTGCCCCAGTGTTTATTCCAGCTTCTCAGGCAGGTGTCATAGCACTGAAATTCACGTTTCAATTACAACACAGGTCAAGGTGCCCCAGTGAGCTGCCAGAGACGCAAGGCAGATACATCATACCAAGAACCACCATGCTCTGAGGAGCACACTTGGCAATGTGGTCTGCTTTCGGATTCAAGGGTCCCTTCTTTTCTATGAGCCCAAAGAAGCCCACGAGAAAAAAGAAATAAAAGGATAAAAAAAAAACCCCAACAATAGAAAATCACTAGCTTTTACTTCTGCAATTCCTTCAATTCTTTTGAACTTCTGATCAGACATATTTTTTCATTAATTATTCACTACAGTCATAGTCCCTAACCATATGGGAAGAGGATTATCTGAAGCAATAAACCTTTGCTGCAGTTTGCCACTGTTGCTCAGTGCTACCCAACAGGGAAGGGTCTGCATCTATCGATTTGCAGACTGTTCCTTCAGAGAAACCAGGGTCCAGCTCCACTCAGCTTACAAAAGGGCAGTTTGTTTCACGTTTCAAAGGGGATGAAAACTAATGGGTGAAAAAGAACAGACTTCTCGTACAGAGCTAAGTAAGTGTGTGTACAGAGGGTGAATCTCTGCTTTCCTATGGCAAGAAATAGAAAGAAAAAAGGGTGGGTGGGTAGATGTATGTATTTATGGATGTATACTTCTCTGTTTTAGCAATGTAATGCAGTGAGTGAATCTATGCAATTGGTTTTGGTTGGTTTTGTTTTTTTTTTTTGATCCTGCCTCTCTCATTCTCCTTCCAAATCAGTGTAACAAAACCAGCCACAAATATTTTAGTACCATGGATTGCTTGTTTGTTTGTTTATTTTCAATTTGTAGGTGAAGTGGTGGCTTTGACATTGTGTTTTATCCTGGCAACCAAAAGACTAACACTTGACACTCTCTTCATTAATAGCTCAGATCAGCTGTAGGAGGAGGGAATAAATGAGCTACAGCAGCCTGGTGAGATAGAAAAGACTATAGTTATATATAGTCATATATTCTTGACATTTACCAACAGACAAAGAATTTCTGGAGAGAGAGATAGAAAATCCCATAATACCATGAAGGGCAATGCGGCACCCGATCAACAATGTGAGGGACACTGCAGGAACAAAAAATGTCAAGAGTAGAACAGCCTCAGCCTCTCTTCCTCAACACAGCATTTGGCAATGATTGAAGATTCATCTGTCATTAAGTACCTGAGATCCTTTACATTGACAACTATCTGCTCTCTATATGGGAAGGTTTCAGTCATGGACCAGATGAAAGGCTGTTGAATACACAGGAGGAGCTACGTGGGTATTTATATCAATGAAGTGGAAGGAAAATAACGCAGCTGATTTATCTTGAGTAGCTCATAATGACCTGTCTGTCCCTTCATTGTGCTGCTGATGTCTTCTGGCAACCAGCTCAGCAGCCAGCGTGTGAGGACAGATAGGTTGTGTCATATTCTTTCTTCACTTCGTTGATGCAGAGCATGTCATAAAATCTTGCTCTTCTCAGTGCCACCTTTCAGTTCCTGTGTTTGGTGACAGCAAATGTCATTTGAGAAAAGCACAAGGGTTTTGACTGGTGATAGTTTTGGGAAACATGGCATGGAATTGTGCCACTTTGAAGTCATGTTCTTATTGTAGTTTTGGGTGTGAATGTCACTGTACTGCTGGGTGTCCTCTTCTCTGCAGGCAAAGATGTTACCCTATATACAGTTATCGTGGGGGCAACAGGACTCCAGAGTTTGTGAGTCTGCAGTGAGTTGAGAGCCTGTGACAATGCCATGAAGTTATGAAACTCTTTTATCCCTCTTGAAAAAGCAGGGTTTCAGCTGATATTAAAACAGCTGTAAGTTACAATTAGTGGAAACCTGAAAAACTTGGTTCAGATGTTTTGGACAAGTACCAATAACTTCATCATTTTTACCCTTATATTTCTTCACATCTTCAGCCGGTGCTAGGTCAATGTAAGGTCTTGCTGAATGGGAGGTCTGAAGTTCAGAAGCCAAACCTTGCTTTCCCAGAGTATGCAGAGGTGTGTGGGACTGGAGGTAGAAGTGTTGCAATCTGGTGAACATGAGAGTTGACAAATGGGATTTTTAACCAAAATGACTTTATGATGTGTTACAGTTGAGCTGTGCAGGCTGGTAGGAGGGAGAGTCCTACTTCTAATTATGACTCAACGTTATCTTTCACTGGTAATAGCCTTTTCGTAATCAAAGAAGGTAAAAATGAAATGCATGTTGCTGGGTTTTTTTGTGTGCACCAATGAGCAATACAATCACAATGTAGTTTTAAATTAAATTCTTTTGTTCCTTTTGTTAATATGAGTTTGATGGTTTTCCCTGGTGCCAGAGCCTAATTTACAGCCAGAGAAAATTCTCTTAAATTGATTTTTAAAAATGCACTCACATACACTACATTAACCTTTTTGTTCCCTTATGGTGTGTGCCAAAGAAAAATGATCCCTGTAACTCTGCTTATTGGAGAGATGCATATGTGAAGTAGATTAATTGGTAGTAGTTTTCCCATTCTGCTCTGGACAGATCTTTCATGTGGTAGATGAAATCCTGGCTGTGTTAATGCTTGTCTCTCTCTTTAAAACTACTGGTGCCCCAGCCCCCATCATTTACTTTCTCCTACTGCTATGTATATGGTCCCTTCTGAACTCCTTTATTAGTTATGGATGAGTTTTATCTTTTAATTTAGATAGGGAGAAGAGAGGCAGCCAGACCCAGATCCTCAGGACTATTTCTATCCCTGACTCCTGGTGAAGCCACAGGGAATTAAGGAATTAAGGGCAGATGTCAAGAGGACATCTTCTCAGTGGTACCCAGTGATAGGACAAGGGACACCTGACAAGCTAGAATGCATGAAGTTCCATCTCAACATGAGGAAAAACTTGTTTACTTTGACGGTGGCAGAGGCTGCCCAGAGAGGCTGCGGAGTCTTCTTCCCTGGAGATATTCAAAACCTGCCTAGATGCATTCCTGTGCAGCCTGCTCTAGGTGAGCTTGCTCTGGCAGGGGGTTGGACTAGGTGATATCTGAAGGTCCCTTCCAACCATGACTATTCTGTGATTCTGTGATCTAAACATCTCTGAGAACATTAGCCTGGGCATGGTGCGCCACAGAAGATGGTTGGACAAAGTAAAAACTGGTAGTTTTTTGGCAGTGTCACATGATTTTATGATGTCTTTAAGTCTTGCAAAGTGAATTAAATGTACTGGGAGATGAAGATAGAGGACCTTTTTAGATGTGTTTAGATCAGGAGTTGATCTGAAGTTCCACTGAGTACTGTAGGGAAATGTGGACATGGCACTCTGCCTAACGGGTGTGCTAAGAACTCCTAATTTCAGAAGCCAAACCCTGCTTCTTGAGAAAACAACAAATTGGTGAGGTGCAGAGAGAAACTCCTTTATTGGATACTTGCCTTTTTCCTTCCTGTCTCTGGACCACTTTTTCATGGGGTGCAATGAAACTGTCACACACAAGTTATTGTGTCTGCTTGGGTGATTTTTCTCTTTTCAAATCCTACTACATATTTAAATCAAGATGTTATTCCTACATTTAACTTTGAATACGAAGGGGACCTTTCTAACCCACAGTCTCTCACATTTGACGTCAGAAGTGAGAGAGACACAAAATTAAAGGGACAATTTTGATTACAGTGGAAATTTTGCAGCTTGAAGCCAGTGAATAGCAGACAGATAAACCAGCAGCGTGATTCAGAAGAGGTGATTTTGTCAGTGCTGTTAACGTACTAACATGAATGGTGCAGGGAGATTAAAAATTATCAGGATAATGCAGTGGCTTTGCTGCTGGGTGGCAGTGACTCTCAGGAAATAGATCTGCAAAAACAAATATTGCAATTTGTGTGTCAGTCAATTTTTGCTTTTTCGTTTGTTTTGTTTTGGGTTTTTGTGCTTTTTTTGGTTTTGTTTTTTTTTTTAAGTGAGAATGTGGATGTCTCAATTCCATTCTGTAATTCACTTAGAGAGTCTCAGGATTGTATTGAATTAAGGATATTTCTTTCAAACAAAAAAATGAGCAAGGAAATAGTTCTTTCGGTACAAGGAGTCGTGCTCCTGTGATGTGCCACAGTTAACACAGCTCAGTATGGGAAAGAAAGTTGGCATCTTGTTTTTCTGAGGGAAAATTATTTTCTGTTTGTTGGTTGTGTTTACTGCTGCCCAGAAAGTTTGAAAATGAAAATAAACGACTTTGCAAAGCTCTTTGTAATGTGCTGCGAGAACCCTAGTAAAAATAGAAATCAATTAAAACAAACCAAGCATAAGACTCATAAAACTTTGGAGACCTTGGAGTCACTTTGCCTGACAGCAGCGCTCGGTGCTGAGCCCAGCCCCGCTGGCATCCTACACCGAAAGCCCAAGTACCCTTTGAAGAGCTGCAATACATCACGCTGCAGTTTTCCTAAGCTAGAACTGGGCAAGGGCTAGGGGGGAATTAAGACCTTTTTTTAAAACATTGTGAACATCAGAACAGGATATCACAGAATCACAGAATTGTCAGACTTGGAAGGGACCTCTAAAGATCAGATCCAACTCCCCTGCTAAAGCAGGATTGCCCAGAGCACATCACTCAGGACTGCTTCCAGGAGGTTCTTGGAGGTCTCCAGAGAAGAGGACTCCACACCCTCCCTGGGCAGCCTGCGCCAGGGCTCTGTCACCCTTGCCAGAAAGAATTTTTTTTCTCATCTTTGAATGGAACTTCCTGTGTTCCAGCTTGTGCCCATTGCCCTTTGTCCTGTCACTGGGAACCGCTGAAAAGAGTGGCTCCATCCTCCTTTAACCCACTCTTTGGGTACTTATAAGAGTTAATAAGGCCTCCCCTCAGCCTTCTCCAGGCTAAAGAGCCCCAGCCCTCTCAGCCTTTCCTCATAAGGGAAGTGCTCCAATCCCTTAATCATCTTTGTTGCCCTATGCTGGACTCTCTCCAGTAGTTCCCTCTCTCTCTTGAACTGGGGTGTCCAGAACTGGATGCAGTTCATGAAATGGTTTCTGGTTCAAGAATATTTGAGAAAAGCTCAAGCAAATCCCATTAGAACTGAGATGTAATATGGGTCTCCTGGCTATTTGGAGGGCAGTCTCACAGGCTGTGGACTCTGCTCCCTGCCTCTGCATCCCAGCCACACTTGCAGAAGTCAGCGCAGGCTGCTGCTAGCCAGAAAAAAATAGTTAAAATTATAAAAATGGAAAAGATACCTGTCCTTTTACTGTTGTGTCTTTTGCTCCTGTGTGAATAATGATACAAACTCAAGCAAATTATTTTCCTTAAGAGTAAACGCTGCAGAACTGGTGATGAGTACCTCAGGTTTAGGATTTGGGATACAGGTGGAGTGCAGGGTTGTGTTCATACAGTGAAGTAACCTGGAGGTGTGCAGGGGGCCAAGCATTGGTAATCACTAGCATGGTTTGTTAGCATGCTCCCAAGCATGGTTTGAGCCCATTACTGCCAGGACTGTCCCAGGGACGCTGCAGCAAAGTCTGGGGTTCATAGTAGGCCAGAGACTGTTTTGATAAAGTTCCGATACGGTGGTGGCGTGCTGCAGCGTAAGAGGGTTTGGCTGTTGTGGGTGAGAGATATTCTCTGTCAGTTGACCTTGGGATAAGAGAAGAGATTTTGGTTTGCTGTATTTGCTGCATTTATATACAAAACCACAAATGGAAGATCCACGAGATGGGAAGAAGGGAAGAGAGAGTAAGCAAAAAGATCTTGGTTGTACAGGCGGAGGAGAAGGGGATATAGATTGGAGAGAAAAGCTTTCATAGTGCATCATGCTGTAAGAACTGCTAGTGTCTTTTTGTTTAAAAGCATTGTGTAAAATACGGTACCTATGCATTGTTTTTCATTTACTCAGTATGGTTAAAACTAGTATCAGAGAAAAACATTCTTTGTATAGTTTTGCATTAAAATCTTGGTTGCATACTGGAAACAGCATTAGAGACCCACACATCAAATGAGACTTGAGTGTTTAGTCCTTTGATCCTAGAAACAACAGAAAATTAAGATTCTCTTAAAGGTAAAATTATAAGGTAATTACTGTCCTAATATAAATATTGCTACAATAATGATTAATGCAATTGTGTTGTCTTTGAAACATCTGTACATCCAACAACTTGTATTTTCTAAAACAGTAAATGATTGGTGTTTGAAATAAAGGTTGTGTAAAAGATGTATAGAAATATTGTGTGAATTTTAACATCTGGAATAACTCTGGAGTTCGCATTTTACACACCTCCACTATACTTTGATTTTAACAGAATACTCAGATGCTTGAGAAATCCAGCACCATAATCTGATTAATTTATGATACATGGAAAAGATTAAAGGAGTCAGGCATGTTGTTAGGGACCCCAATAGTGGTGGGTTCTGGCTTGAAGCAGGGAGCTCCTACTGGTTTACTTGAGGGATTATTTTTTTTCCTGATGAACCCAACTTTTATGTAAAACACACGTTGCTCAAGTCCCATGATGGATCAAAATATGTGATTTTTACTGGTTCTTTACTGAGCACATAAAAGATTTTATCATTGCCTTGTTGTTAGTTTGGGCGTGTTGTTTCTTTGGTCAGTAAGTAAAAGCATTTTACGTTGTGTCTCATCAAGGAGATTCAGGGAATTTTCATTACTTCTGACATCCCATTACTATGGGCTCTGATTGAATGTTCTCTCCCCCCACCCCAAAAAGCTATGAATCGTCACTGCAGTAGCCTCCCCCTCCCTGTAGCACCATCCCATGCCATCTTCTTGCCCCTTGGTCTGTCCATATCCCTCCCCTCCCCATAAAACTCTGTGATTCAAGGGTCAATCCTGTATCTGACCTGGTTTGCCCATCTGCTCGAATGGCTGTGTGGCCTTCAGGAACCATCATGTTGTAGCCATCAAGCCAGCCAGGGACTTCATCTGAAACACCCCATCCATGACCATCTTGTTAGAAGTAATGACAAGAGAAATGTATTTTGGACAAAAGGCAACTGATATACTTCAGATAGTGATAGTAAGATGGTGGTTGGCATGGTATGTTGTACTGAGGGTACTTCTCTTGTTCTGTTATCTTATTTGCCCATATGTGCATGAAGCTTTGCTGTGTGTTAATAAGAGTTACGTATGTTGATGAATAGAGGAGCAACCATCCCCTAGCCCCCAGCTGCTTTAATTCACACAAGAATTCATATAATAATTACCATATCACAGAAGCATCTGCAAGGAACCCAGGAAGGTAATACTTTCTTTGCACGTGGTGCATTTTCTGCATCCTGAGCTTGATGGACACCTCAGGAGAGTGCAAAATGAAATTGATAAACCCATTTTATTCCCCCCCTGCTCTATACACCATTTTTGTATTCATCTTCCCACTGTCTCTGCAGTGTGGCAACCTCAAAACTTGGCTATCTTTGTGTCTCTTTCTCATGTTGTTCACAAACAAATTATTTACGAATTAGATTTTGTTCACCTTGTGTTTTCCTTTCTGTACCATTTAGAAACAAATTATTTACAAACTGAATTACAGGGAAAAAAAATGCCTAGGAGTTAGTAAAATATAATACTAAACAGAATTGCTAATGTTTTCTTTCTGCTCAGGGAGATTAAACACCTTACTACTTCCCTCATCACAAATTCTTCCTTGGTGATTAGAGTCATAAATTGAATGATATTTTCTATTTTTTCTAAAATATAGTTTCACTAAAAATTGTAATTGACTTTTTGCAAATGTAAGCAGAATGGCATTTTGTTGGAATTAGAGGAGATGGCAAAGCTGAGAGGTGGTTTTGTCAAGCTCTCAAATCTTGCAGAGGAGCTTCTTTTCCCATTTTTTGAGATCATCATTCTTCAAGAACTAGAGTTGAGAGATGTCATCCTGGCATGCCTTGCTAGTATCACCTTTTGCAGATGCTTTCTGTGTGGGTATGGACTGTTTCAAGGCTCATGTGTGCATTGTGGTTTGGTTTGGAGGGAGCCGGGCTGTCAGAGCATTACAGTGGAAAAAACAGAGCTAAGCAAGTGCTGTGGCATAGAGGGGTCCTGGGATCAGTGATATAATCTGTGGCATTTGGGTTTGCCAAGTCTTTTCATGGATTTGATGAACACACAGACTCTTATGGAATAAAATCCTAAGCATCAAACCAAGTTTTACTGGTGCCGTGGCAGATATTTCACCCTAGGAGATGCTTTGGTTCTGTTATAGTGGATGAATGTGTGTGCTTATATCAAACACTGAAATAAAATGAAAGAAATGCTGTTGATTTTATGGGCTCTGTCACTACTGAGACTGGATCCTGAATTATGACTTGAATTACAGTAGCAGCTAAGGGCCCTTGTGAGGATCTGCAGTCCCCCCTGCACCAGGTGCTATAAAAACATCTAGGTTACAGCAGATGAATGGACCCAATTGGTGGTGGGAAGGTTAAGAAGATTGTTAAGGTGACGTTAAATCCAGGCCATCACAATTCTTGCTAGAAGTGTCTCTAGCCATATATGCCGTGTGTTTTATGCACATACAGTGTTGCCATCTCCTTTCTCTTGGGCATGAGTCAGAAGGTGGACATGCCCTTGGCTGGAGCCACTCTTGGTGCAACAGGTCCAGTTGGTGTTCATAGCTTGATTTTTTTCACCTTGAGAATAGGCTCCGGGCAGGATTTCAGAGTTGACCTTCCCAAATTCTAATTTATTTTGGAAATTCCATGTAATGACTCTATCCCTAAGCACTAGAAATAATTTGGGAATGCTTCAAATGGCAATGCTGCTTACTTGTACTTTGCAAGGTGGTAAGACGTTGCAGTGTGGTTACTGTACTTGGGTGCAAAAGTCATGTGAGATACTAGTTCAAAATACTGAAATGCTAAATTAATCTTTTAGTGCTGCAAGTTCTGGAGGGGTTCCAACACTTTTTCATCATCATGCTTATAAAAATGTCGAGAAGTTATTAAATATACGTTTCTGCAATTCAATACAGCCAGGAATTCCAGATATTACTGTATTTAGATCTTTTTACAGATTTTTTTTTGGTTTTATTTTTTTAAATTTAGAAGTAGCACTGGGTTTCATTTGTATCTGACATAGACTGGCTTTGCTCCAGCGGAGCCGCTGATCTGTGTCAGTCAATGCTAGCTGAGGATCTGGTGCTTTCTGCTCTAAAACTGTGGAAGACCCATCATCTGTTAAAGCTAACAGTTAGGTGTAAGGTACATATGGTGTTCATTTTTTCCTATTGGCTTTGTAACGGAAACATGTAAGACTGAAAGCTCCATCAAAGCACAAAACATGCAAGGTTTATTTTTACAAAGAGCTGTGTGTCACGGATACAGCATTTTCCTCACTTGCTCTCAAACACTCCATTAATGCCCAACCTCAAAGCATTTGCGTATTTGCACTTTGCAGCCAATGATGAGAGGAGATGGAGGTACAGGGCCAAAAGGAGAGGCTTTAAGGCATTGACAAAAAAGCCTCCCAGAAACATGCAGGGCAGGACAGTGTGTTATATTGTGCACAGGGTAAAAGGTTTTCTCACGGTGCTGGGGAGTAGACAGCAAAGATGTTAACTGCTAGTAAGTTGTTGCTCCCTATTAGTAAAAGCATTTATTGTCAACACAAGATGAAGAAAACCGTAACCTAGTTATCTTTCATCACTGCCACAGGCAGGATGGTTTTATCCCTCTGACTCTTTCTGTTGGGGTTTTAGCAGGAAAGACCACACATGTGCCATGTCTCATTTGTGAAAACATACCAAGTTTTTATTCCTCTCCCTCTGAAGTGTCACCTTTAGGATCTGAACAACCAAGTTTACAGCAGCTTAAGCTCTCTGAGTCTATCTGCAAACCAACTGCATCTCACTTACTGGAGCACAGCTCAGGGCGGTCACTGACAGGAGGAGAGGAGGGAGGAGAAGGAAAGGAAAAAATAAGGTGTTTTTAAAAAAAAAAACACAACAAACAAAAGTAACTCAATTTGAATTCAGAGATGAGAAGGATGCAGTTACATACTTATTATTGTTCATCCGTATTATGATACTGCCTAAGTTTGTTATAATTGAGCTTTCTGCTGTGCCAGGCAGGGTACCTAAAATGATTCCTGCCCCTGAAGAGCCTTCGTCCTAAACTTAAGGCAGGAGAGCAGCAGAGGATCCAGACAGGCGGAGGAGTATGATGAGACAGTAAGGCAGTTATTGATCAAAAATATAACCAGAGGTCTCAGCAAACTTCCTGCTGTAACCACTGCAATGCACCTAGTTTACTGCATTAGCATTGCAATTAATATTTCTTTTGTGCAACACAAGTTAATAATCTGACCCTGTGTGTTTCCCGGTCTTTATCTCATTTGCTGTACTGTTTATCAGTTATTATTTGCAGCAATTTGTATTATAAAGATTTAACTAACAGGAAGATTATTTTTCCACTGAGCATTATGCAAGTATTTACCAGGGACAACAGTGTTCCCATACCCTAGTTACTCAGTGAAGTTTTTATTCTGGGCTGTGTTCTGAAACTTGTGAGCTGTCAGAGACATTGCATTCACTATGTTCTGTTTGTCAGGCAAAAGTTTTAATTCAGAAGCAGGTATCCTGAAGTGAAGGTAGAATACATATCCCTCCATTAAGTATGATTTGGTAAGCTTGCTAGAATTTTCATTTAATGCATTTGTCAGTATGTGATATTGAAGGTTAGTTAGTTAAAATTTAGAAGTAAATCAAAAGAATCAAGAAGCAGAGCCTGAAGAACAGTAGCCATGGAGAACATATAAAACCTTGCCATAAACGCCGTCCTGCCACATCTGGAGCTGATAAAAGATCTTGCAGCTGGTTTTGTGTCATACCGTTCATTTATTTGGCTTTCTGGTGTTGATTTCCTTTTTCTTTTCTTTCTGCTTTACATTGGCATATCTGAGAGGAGAGCTCTATCTCTCTGCAGTCTGCAGCCCTGGTCCAGCTGAGCCAGTGTCACCCGATTCAGCAAAATCCCTCATGTACAGCACATATGTTGGGAATGTTGTATATTCTAGTATAACACATCTAGGTTTTGTTCTTATTGTGCAAAAGTAGCAACTCCGTATTGCAAAAGATTAAGAGACCCTCTATGAACATCCCTGGAGATTTTGATCCAGGATGTATAGCTTTTACTAAATAATGCCAAGACTTGGCATGTGATGCCTATATTGTCTGTCTTTCATTTAGACATAGCTATATAAAAAAAAAAAAGTAAGTAAGTTGTATGTGATATGTTTGGTTTTTTGGAAACTATTGTATTATTGTAGCATGGCCACTGTGCTGGCAGACTTTTGGCAGGTTTCAAATAAACATGCCAGAAATAATTTTGTTGACAGCATCTTGGATTGGAGCACATCCAGCCTTCATCCATAACATGGTGGTACAGCGATTCTTTCACAGGCAGGAAAATATGTTATCACAGATCTGTATTTTAGTGTCTTAAAATACTGTAGATGTCTGCATTTATGGCTTCAAAGTCAACTTCACAGGTGGGTAGCGTTATTTTTCAATCATAAGTGAAGATGAAAGTGATAACATTTACAGTTTTTAATGCGCAACATCAATGAAGTGTGCTTATGTTAAACCTGTGGTAACATCTGTCTTACTTTCCTAATCCAAAACAATTAAGGATTTATGTAAGAGAAAGAAGGGGGTGGAAAACAAACAGCAAAGGGAAAAGGGAGGGAAAAACCAGGCTGAAGGGCTTCAGCTCGCTTGCAGAGGTCGTGCAGGCGTTGCGTTCGTTCTTGGCAGAGAGCAGGTGACTCCTGTTGATGAGCGACTTGGTTTTAATGTTTCCTTTTATGCTGTTTTTAGTAGAATCGTTTTGTCAGAGCGGAAATTGTGCGTGCTCGGTTTATTTCCGTTCGTGCATTATGCCCAGATTTCAGTATTAAAACCAAAGTGTTGTCTTTAGGATTAACAACTGTGGTTCACGATGGGTATCTGCTTGCGGGTTGGTTTAGATCTCTAAATCTTTAGGCTTGCATCTGCAAGCTATGATCTTTCAGAAATGGGCAAATCATAGATTTGTGCTGTGTGTTGGAAACAAACCATTTTAGGGGGAACTTCAAGAGCATTATTTGTGTGCTTGAATCTTTATCTAGTGCTTAATTAAACACCTTCCCTGTTTTCCTGAGCATTGTGAGTAGGCAGCTGATGTCCACTTGTGGGAACTCCTGTTGAAGGGGTGGGAGTTTGCTGCCAAGGGCACGCACAGGCTTCCACAGACTGGTGGTGAGGCTCTAATCTCCTGTCACAGGGACACAGCAACATCTCTGGAACTGACAGAAATACAGATTGGAATGATCCAAGACAGCTCTGCCATATCATCTATACAGTACAATGTCCATGCAACCGTTTTACTGTAAGGGATTCCATCGAAAGAGACTTCAAATGACCGAGAACAAAACCACTGCTTTCCAAACCTGCGCTGAATAAAGCTGTCTGCATTTCTTTGAGATTTCATTTATTTCTTTGAGGTTTCATTTACCTCTTCTTGCTTTTTACCAGGGGAAATATCCTGATGGAATTTAGAAAATAAAGTGAAAACCTTCCTTTATGCTTCCTTGTGGTGTATTAAACCCCAAAGTTTTATTTATGAGTAGTTTTTGTCCTCTTGATACACTAGAAATTCCCAGTCTTTTCTTTCAGTTGTGATTTTTCTCAAATATTGATTAGACAAATGAAGAATTAATAGGATTATGATGTGATAACAAATTCAGTGGAAGTATTGGTATCCTGAAAGCTTAAACACTTGTGTGCATTTCTGCCACCCTGGGATCCATGGATGGGGAAACCTCCCTTAATACAAGGTTTTATTAAGCTTTGGAACTACATCTGGGTTTGTAGATCTGGTTCAAGCCTGTGAACTTTTTTTTTTTCAATTTTAAATCTTCTGACTATTTGGGAAGAAAAGGGTTGTTAGATTATTTTCAGGAAAGTGACTGTTGTAATCAATGCTGTAGAGTTGCCTGTGTCTTACTGCTGTCCTTCAGAGACATTTAAGGCTTGGCTGGGTAGAAGCACTGTGGTTTCTCAGCTGCTTTTCTTCAGTTTTGCTGTCATCCCTCTAAGTACCACTCTGAACTGCTGTGTAAGGAAGAATATTTCTGCCACTTACTAACAAGACCTGGATTCTTTTCTTGGCTTTATTTTTTGATTTGTATGTGACCCTGGGAAAGTCACAGGCTCTCTTTTGAGCCTATTTGTATCACCTGAAAAATGGAGAGCATAACAGTTTCCTAAAAAAGGTGTTAGAAGACTAAATTAATTAACATTTGTATTCATGCTTAGGGTGAAGATGCTATGAAAATGCATGTATTTATAGTCTTTCTGTTTGTTTGTTGGCAAAATTGCATTTCTCAAGGCTCCTGACCTACTTTTCAGATTTTTCTCCAGTAAGAATAATAAACTATAAATTTGTACCTTCTAATTATTTTTTATTTCAAATAGAAAGCCAAGTTTAAATGAGGGGAAGAGAGAAAGGAGGAGGGGAGGGGGTGCTAATCTCTACCACTCTTTGCCAGAAGGAACAGAACTATCAGGTCTTTTCCAGAACTAGAGTAAATAATGAAATACAGATGCTACCTCAGATGTTTAATGCCTCAAAGATGACTTTCCATTGCAGATGTGTAGCCTTTGTAATCCCCAAATATATAGCAAGCAAGTCTCAACATTATCTTTTTCTGTGAAATGGAATCTTGATATGGAAAAAGTTGAAGAATATTTCCCAGCATTTTCTGAAATCAAAACTGTGAGGTTTGCCTGACGTCCCTGTGAAGGTCATGTTACTATGTATAAGAAAATCTTTCAGTAAGTGAAACGAACTCTCTGAATTACAGAAAAACTTAGTCTGTTATAAAGCACTTTATTTTCTGCCAAAAATTAAAAAAAAAAAAAAAGAAGAAAAAATCCAGAAGAATCTTTTCAAGAAGTACCAGCAGATTTGGCTTAGACTCACCACCCTTTGTAATAAAGGAAATGAGGCAAAAATTGTAAATTGGTGAGGTTGACAAGGTGGAGGAGCATCCAGAGTTTTTCTGGCTGTGAGGCCAGATCCCTTGAGTGCACTCAGCCTTCCAGGAAAGCAGAGTGCACTGATATTTCATACAGTTTCTGCGGATGCTTCAGTGGGTACATGAAATCACATTTAATGCGCAGCACTAAGGGGAATCCAGCAGAAATCATGAAAAGAATAAAGTGCAATAAATATTTAGGATTTTGTGAATGTGAACACAGCACTTCATAAAAACATCAGTCTGGAGAGCAGGGATGCTGTATACATCACAGACAGAACATATGGTACAACCCAGTGAAGTCAAAGCTAATCAGTGAATAGTGATGGAGTTTATAATTTAAAGTTTTAAAGGCACGATTAAATGTAATGTATATGCTAGACATGAAGCCTACTTTAATTTCCTTAGACCTACCAACCTAAGAATGCATGCTAGGTGGCCTGAGAAGATGTGACATTCTCTGGGAAAGCAGAAAAGTTCACCATGGGGATACCCTTATTGACTTTTATCTCTATACACTCCCCTGTGAATTATTTGTCTTCCTGTATTCCTCTTTAGCATCTTATTATGAAGGTCTCTTGAAAGTTACGGTAAAGCTCTTTCTTCTCAGACTTAATGAGGTTTGGTAGGAGATTGACTTTGATAAGTGAGTTTGGATGAGTGGTGCTGTGGGCTGCTCTTGCCCTTGCACGAGGAGATGATGGGGAGTGTGGGTTTCACTTCTGAGCATCCTACAGGTGTATTATATTTATCCATTGTATAATATGACTTAGAATTTAATTTAATAAATTTATTTTATCAATTAATCAATTTTATCAATTTAATTCAATCATTTATTTAATCAATTAATGCTACAAAGTATCATAATGGCATGAACTGTATTTCGCTTATGGGCTTCACCCACCATGGTCACAGGGTGCGTGGCATGGAAATAGGTCGCTGTTTGGATTCTGCTGTTTGTTTCCTTTTCTAAGTGCCTTTTCTAAATGTTTCCTTTCCTTTGATGTTTCTAGGAGCTGGTGGGGAGTAATCCTCCACAAAGAAACTGGAAAGGAATTGCAATTGCCTTACTTGTTATTCTCGTTATCTGCTCCCTGATTGTCACCTCTGTTATACTCCTGACACCAGGTATTTATAACCTTTAACTCACTTCCATTCTGTTTTTCTTCTGTAATTTTACACTTCCAAGGCTAAAGCGATTGCAAACTGACTGCAAAGTCAACATCAAAAGCATCATCCTTCCTGTTCTTTAACTGGATGTGAGCTGAGTTCAAGGCCATTCCTAGATAGGGAGTTTTAGTTTTCCACTTCAATTCAAAGGTCAGGGCTGCTGTGCTGAAGGTACAAGGCTGAAACCTGGTTGCCTAAACATAGGTGGGGATTGTTGTTTTAGATGTGCCAGGGTCTGAGACACATCTACATAGGGCAGTCAGGACACAGGAGTTATTGAAGTACATGCCCACATGGAGTCACCACTTGGATAGCCATTCCCACAGCTTCTAAAATGTCATTTGGATGCCTGTGTTTATGCACCTAAATCCCATCCGGTTCAGCTGTAGTGGTTTTTAAGTCAGACCATAGTGTTCCAGCTTTACTAGGGAATTCCAGATAACTAAGTACCAGATAGTATTTTACCACAGCAAATAATTAGTAACTTTCCAAGGAGGGATTCTCTAAGTTAATCTTCTTACCAAGTTTCATGAAAGTTCTGTGCACATAACCTCTGTAAAATACTTCTCTTACAGTAGCTGCTGAGGTTGTAGACTTGAATTTTTATGCAATATCATTATGATTATTGATTATTACATATTTATACAGCTCTGTAAATTTTTGTGACTACTTACAGCGTAGAAAGAATGTGCTTTTGCGACTCTTGAGAGCTTCTCATCTGAATACAAATAGACAAACGAATGAGAGATGAGACACAGAAAAGAGAATTCAGTGTCAGAAAGGGATAGAAGCCACAAAACACAGAAGGCAGCAGAAGGCCCCCTGAAGAGGGACATCGAGAAGAAAAAAAAAAGGAGGGCCACGAAGATGATGAAAGGGCAGGAGCACCTCTCCTATGAAGACAGACTGAGAGAGCTGGGGTTGTTCAGCCTGGAGAAGTGAAGGCTCTGGGGAGACTGTATTGCAGCCTTCCAGTATCTGAAGGGAGCCTACTGGAGAGCTGGAGAGGGACTCTTTGTCAGGGAGTGTAGTGACAGGAAAGAGGGGTAATGGTTTTAAATTGAGAGAGGGCAGATTTAGATTAGATACTAGAAGAAATTCTTTACTGTTAGGGTGGTAAGACACTGGAATATGTTGCCCAGAGAAGTTTAGGAAGCCCCATCCCTGGGAGTGTTTAATGCCAGGCTGGATGGGGCTTTGAACAATCTGCTCTGGTGGGAGAGGCGTTGGAGCTTGATGATCTTTAAGGTCCCTTCCAGCTCTAACCATTCTATGATTGTATGATTCCTAACTTAGATGAGTGCGTATGAGTGCTTCTAGGGGGGAAACAGGAAAGAGTGCACCGATCTGAGGAGGGCAATGGAGGCAAAGGAGAAATGAAACCATGGGAAATGGAAGAGTGAGAGATAGGAAGAGAGACAGTGAAGTGGAAAAATGAGTTGGAAGTTGTAGAGCAGAAATGGCTAGCTCATAGTGTGTGAAGTGACATGCAGTTCAGCAGACTTGGGGCGTCTTTGCTCACACAATTCTTATCCCTGATGTATGGTAGACTGAAGATGGTGATAAATCATGCAATATGGGACTGTGCAGAGTTAATTTGAACATGAGTGAAACAACGACTACCTTATCCTTTTTGGTTATTTATAATTATGCCATGTTCAGTTTATTTCATGCTATCCTGAAGTTTTCAATATAAATGTATGTAGCACATGGTCATGGCAGACTAATTCAGTAATTAAATTAAAGTTACACTTAATTTTTAATATTATTTTTGCTAAGGTTCAGATTTAACACCTTAGGACAGTGCAGTTCATCTGTGAGAGGTTTTGGGGCATGATCTGCGGGCTGTGCTCACATCAGGCACCACTTACTTTCAGTCACAAATATTGTCCCTTACCCGTTTTGTATGGAAATGTTGCCATCTATTTTATGAAAGGGCAGTCCCAGACTTTTCAAAAAAGTATATTGAAGCCCGGAGTCCTAAACCCATACTTGTGGGCTTCAAGAAGCTGTCAGTGGCTCACACTGCATAAATGAGACTATAGGTACCACTTTCATTGAAGAGCAGGATTCCATATAGATGGATAAATGGGGAGAAGCATAAACATACCTGTACAGTCCTAAATGTGGCCTAAGTCATAAATCTTTCCTTTCACATTACCTCCTGTAATAAAGATTTATTTACAAGGCTGTTCAGAACAATATCTGCTGAGGACTTAGAAGCTCTGGTTTCAAATCTGGGGTCTTCTACAGACCTCGTTTTGGACTTTTACTGAACCCTACTGCCACATGTCCATAGAGAAAATCACACAGAAAATCACTAATGACTATTATAGGTACCACAGTGTTGTTGTCCAGGTAAATGTCTAGACAAAAAATGTGTATGACTTCCTATGGTGGAAGTCATGTTGAGACCCTGCAGTTAATGTTCTCTAATTTAGGAATACACAAGTAAATAGAGGTTATTATGATGAGTATGAAGTGGGAATGTGAAATACTCACATTCAGTTACAAATAAAAACTACAAGTGTATTTTTGTGGTTATATTAGTGTATGCATACACAAAGAAATTTTCAGTTTGGGATATATATGCACACATAAATCATACAGTTTTTAGTATGTACTTAGCAACAACTCCTAATAGCACTTTTGAGAGACTCTATGCTTAAAACTTAGGAATATGCAAAGTAAATTTCAATACTAAAATTTCCATTCATGTTTTTTGATATTTCTAATTACTTGACTTGATGTTAAACAGGGTTTGGGTTGTTTGGGTTGTTTTTTTTCCCTGATGGTATTTCAGAACTGCGTCCTACATGCAAATACAAAAACTGTGAGCTCAGTACTACTTCTGTATTTATTATGGATCCAGACTGCTTCATGGTGAGACTTTGCCAAGGGTAAAATAGATAGCTTAGGTTGTTGCTGTGGCTTGGCAGCAACTGAGCTTAGTTTTCTCTTGGTCCACTCTCCCTGGAGCTTGTTAAGAGGACACACTGTGGCAGAGGGTAACAGGAGGCTCTTTTCACAGGCATTTCCCACCAGCCAGTGCTAAGTGAGATACTGAGACTGGCTTGACAAAGGCAAAAGTATTACATTGCTAATCCTGACAGGGGATAGCACATCCCAACAAGGCAGGAGTGGGGAAGATAAAGAAGCCTATCCAAAAATGGCAGCAGAATCTGCATTTACCTGCCATAAAATTGCTCACTAGGAGGAGAAATGTTTATCTTTTGCTAGCCAAACTGAAAAATAAATTATGGATACTTGAACAAGAGGTGAGAAAGGGACAGGAGGACATGGAAGGAAGGAGGGGAGGCAGTTTTGTGGATGTTCATGGATGGGGAGCCACTGCCAAGTATGAGAGTGACATTAAGAAAAAACAGCAACATGAAAATACCTCTCTTCAGTGGAAATGTCTTGAGCGGGGTTATGCAGTCTGACATGAGCAGAGCACAGTGCTTGAGAATATTTCCATTATTTTAAAAGTTTTCTTTCTGATGACATTGCTGGAGTCCAGCCTGACACTGTCTTGCTGATACAACTATCCTTTTGAATTTTATCTCTGAATTCTGTACTCGTACCTTTCTCTCTTGGCCCTCTCCCTAGAGAGCCATTCCTCTCTAAGTATTTACTGTTGGTTTGAAGGCCTGTTTTGCAGTGCCAGCACCAAGGTATGTGATGCAGTGATGCTCTAAACCATGTGCTGAACATCATGCAATGCCTGTAGAGAGAAATTTGGGGCATATATGGGAGAGGGTGCAGCATGCAGGTTTGTAGTCTGTGTTGAGACAAAAAAAAGTGGTTAACTGGACCCATAACTTTCATCACGATGGTGGTATTTACCAATATTGTGAAAGTTGGGGTAGTCTTCTGCAAAACCAAGAGTTAATAGTGGAACAGGAAATGGGAATGGTTTGCTTAGCAGAACAGATAATGATTAAGATGACTAAGAAAAAAAAAATATTTATATATCTTCAAGATTCTTTAGCAAATCAGCCCAAACCTTTAAATAAGGTTTTAACTCTGGATTCAGCTTGAGGAAGGCTGAAATCCCTCATGGTTTTGGTTTCTCGGAGGCAGTTCATTCACCCTGCTTTAAAATTAGCTCATAAACTAGGAACAGTGCTCTTTGCATTCAGCAGACACTGTAATTGCAATGCCAGTGCTTTATTGCTAGCTAGCGCTTAGGCCTTATTTTATAAAATACTAATAAAATTTCAGCGTCTCTATGATTTGTATATTCTTTGGTATTCTAGAATCCCATTCTGAAAAAGCAGTTTACTGGTGAAAGCTTGCATTTAATGACACTGTAGTATACCACATGCACACAATTGCCTATGCTGGAAGACTGATTTCATGTGTGTGTGAGCCCTGCCATTCCACCCACCTTTGAAAAACAGGAAGCTGCTTATACAAATGATAAAAGTGTGGGACTGAGCCTTTCCTAATTGCTGGTTGCTCACTTGCCACAGATTATGGCACCTGTATGGGTCCCATCCTAGTGGTGTTTGTGTATTTATATAAAGGCATGCAAAAACATCTATCTATGCATGTGCACACACACGTCAAATCTGAATAGAGGACTCAGACTCAGTTTTAATCTTGATTAAAAAAAAAAACCCTTCCACTTTCTCCAGATTCCATTAGGCATTTTGCTTTTGAAAAGTCTGCTTTCTAGTTTAGAAATGAAGGCAAACAAGGACTTCTTGCACATCACTTTCTGATATTTAAAGTTTTCTGGAGTTATACTTCAAGTTTGCTCCTTTCAAACCTGACCTTTAGCTGAGAAAAAAGAAAACATACCCGGCTCTGTTTCAGAATTCTTACAAAATTCATAGGAAACATTTTTCAGAGATTTTACTGCGGCAGTCATTGCATAGCATTAAGTCACAGTATGCTGTCAGACAGCCAAATGTATTGTTTAGTAAGCTGTGTATGACTTTTGCTAGTTAAGAAGATCAAGGAAATATCCTGTGACAAGCTGTGCAGGAGTGTAAAATGTTTTTTTCACAATTATTGTATATAAATGTATATTTATATATAAATATACCATTTAAAAAATAGTGGCATTTTACAGAAGGGAGAAAGGCTCCCAGTTTGCCTTTTCTGGCCACTGCCTTTTGGGTACAGGGAGTACCTGCAGGAAAAGGGGCTCAGGTTTGCCAAGGAATCAGGCAGGTACATTGAGGTGGGAAGGGAGCTCCTGGTGTGCTTGGTCAGGTCTGTCCAAAGGTGGACATTCATAGACATAAACTTACCCCTGTGCTTGCAATGCACAATGGCCTAGGAGGTGTGTGAGAAAAGCATCTGACATTGACCTGTAGCTGAGCCCCAGGGGTGTCAGAAAGAAAGGTGGGTGTCCAAAGGTAACTGAAACCTTCTGACCCATCAAGCAGCCTGTGAGTATTGCTGGAGTTGAGAGGAAGCTTGAAAGAAAGGGTTGGTACTGTAAAGGCAAAACAAGCAGAGGGGTCAGCTTATAGTCTTCTCCCTTCTGTTTTGAGTTTTCAGGGGTTTTGAAGGATCTTTGTTCTGTTTGTGTTCTGGAGAACAAGGTTTTACCAGTTCAGTGCTGACTCCAAGGACGGAGTGCAGACAGATGAACCCAAAAGGTCTGACCAAATGCAGAATTCCTATCATGCCTTTAATGTTTAATCAAAAATAAAATGGACACGATTTTCACTTGATTTTCTCAGCATGTAGCTCTGCTGTTTGGATGGTGGGTTTCTGTACCACCCTGTACCGCTGCCATGCTGCTGTGCTGTCAGGCCCTGGTTGGCAGCTACTGGCTGGATCTGCTGGGAGTGGGAGGACATGCTGACACATACTGGATCTTCTGCTTTCACAAACCCAACAAGCCCCAAGGTCTCTGCAGTTGGGTGTGGACACAACTTGTGTCTGCCACCTGGCTTAGACACTCTAAGGCAAGCTCAGAGATGACCACTCAGGAGAGGATGGACTACTTGAGACCCTGCAGGTGCTTTTCCTCCTCTGTGAACGTCTTCACTGGGGTCAGAGCAATTGAGTAGGCATTCTAAATGACTTACCTATGTGTTAGATGAGAGGTCAGTAAATGTGAATTTTTCCTAAAAAAAAATAATTTATTATTTTAATTGTTTTCTCCCTAGCTCTGTGGCTGAGATTGATGTTGTCCATGGTTCATTATAGGACCCATTTCAGCTATTACAGCCCACTGCAGGAGGCAGTAAGGGAGTCTCAACAACATGCTGTAGGAAGGTTCCAGGGTGTGCATGCTTCAGTTGCTACCTCTTTCTCTTTCTGCTGTCCTTTATGGGGAGTTTGAAAGTGATGTGAAAGTATAGAGGTGGTGCAGCCCCCAGACTGTCTGTCTCTATCCTGCACAGGAAGAGGGAATGAGAAGGGCTTCCAGCCCTGGCCCTTCCCAAATCTCCAGCACAGAGGCTTGCTAGTGTCTGTCCTTGTGCCCTCATGTTGGGGCATGTTCCTCAGGGTGGCACTTGGGAAACAGCCCTTGAAAGAGCTGTAAGCCCAGGGTTGTATGTGGGCTCCAACCTCCTGGTCTGCACCCTCAGCTACCCTCTCCAGGTGTCCAGTGCTGGGACCTTGCACAACTGTGCAAACTGATTGGAACAGTTTACTGGAGTTCCTCTGACTCCATTTTAATACATAAAATTATGCAGAAGAGCTTGACATAATGCTGTCGCACGGAGTGGTTTAGCTGAGGATTTGGATTAATGTGTCTTGGTATTTGGAAGCCACATTGAGCAGCATGATTGAAACCTCAATCAGACTTCTAAAAAGTATGAAAATTGAAGAACAGAATTTAATTTAGTAAAAATGATAGTTCATATTGAAACACCTTTTATTGTTCATAGGTAATTTTCAGTGGTCCCAGGTAACTCAGGAGCTTCAATTTACAATAAAGACTTTTTTCCTCAAATAAACTTCATAAAGTCTGTTTCCACTGTTTCTAATCACCAGAGAG
Source organism: Jacana jacana (assembly GCA_013400555.1). Taxonomy (NCBI): domain Eukaryota; kingdom Metazoa; phylum Chordata; class Aves; order Charadriiformes; family Jacanidae; genus Jacana; species Jacana jacana. The sequence goes on from VZTM01015096.1 coordinate 70,198, forward strand.
TTCAGTTAGTTTAGTACTAATAATGTCAAAGATAGCTAAGGCTGCATGATACCAATAGACCTTAGGCATGAGGAAGCTGTAGTGAGGAGAGATGCTGAAGCACACACACCTGCTGCGTAAAAACTCAGAATGTGGCCTCACATGTTCCTTTAAAGAGTAAATGTGGCTAAAGTGACTGTAAGGCTTCCATGAAAAATTTTTTTAGCAAAAAATTCAATGTTGGAAACATTGTTCATAGAAAGTGATTGCTTGTAATAACAAAAAATGCTGTTGGGAGAAAAAAAAAAAAAGAAAAGAAAGAATACGTTAATAAAAATAGGTGGTTTCAGTTTTTCTCTAAAAATTTCATGTTTGAGAAAAAGAAATCCATTTTCATATTAACTAAGCACCTGGTATAGGGTTCTCTGATATAATATATATACTTTTCATCTGTAAGGCCCAAGAATCCATTGATTCAACATAAACACATGAGTTGCAGGCCCAGGAACCTCTGTGGTGTGCTTGTGAGAATTGTTATGTAGTGGAGAGGTGGTGCTAGAAAAGAGAAGGTATGATTTTTGGCACAGGAGAAGATGAAGATGCTAGCTACAGCAAACTTCAAGTGGTTAAATTTGTGCTTTGGTTTTATTTGGTTTGACTCATGTGTCTAGTCTTGGTGGCATCTTCTATGAGCCAGATTTCCTTTTAAAAATCAGATATACACTGACAGAAAGAATTTCTATGTCTTTAGATTATGCTTTGCATCAGAAATCTGTTGGCAATCTCTGACTGAATCATAAGAAATGTAATGAGGACTGTATGAAAGGCAGCAAAGGAAGATGTGCAGCGAGTATTTCTTTATGGGGAATGTGACGGGTTAGAGTCGAGTTAGTAAGAAAAAAATAAACGAAGGATACCTTATTACAACTTGATCTTACAGTATCTTAAACTGGCAGTATGGTTCTTCAGTGTAAAAGCTGTCCAGTTTTCCATGATTGCAAATGAAACTGTGTATCCTTTTGCTAAAAATGAGAATTATTGTGGTCCAGCTATGCAATACCTAAGGATTTAGAGTTATGTCCCATAGATTTTTCAAGATATTTCTGCAGTCAAGTGTCTGATTGCCATGGAAAATCTTCTGTGAATTCCTGAAGTAGTCTGTATGAACCCCTGTAGAGTTAAATACCTTTCCAAATGTGCTTCTGTGTGACAGTATTTAAGGAAATAAAAATAGAAACTGTAAAAATTTGGAGACTTTTAATTATGTTTTTTAAATTTAACTATTGATTTTAGATTAGTCTTAGTGGTAAGTAGCTTTAATATTCTTCAGAATGGTCAGCGTTATGGTGCAGTATGACATCTCTAGGCATGTCTTCATGACTTATAAAATCTTTTTTGATCAGCTTCTGTCCAAAAATGTGTGGTTTGGACTATGTCTTGGTCTTTTGTAGTTGCTGAGCCCATGCCTAAATAACCAGGAGGTTTCTGTTTGTGTAACACTAGGTGGTCCTTTTATAATCCTGAGATGTGGATGTGGCTGATGTGTGATAGAAAGCTTAATGCAGACTGTTTCCAAATGAGACACGATGTGGCATTTCAGTATGTATTCACAGTTGCTGTACTTTCAGATACATTTCAAAGTTGAAGTAACGGCAGTTTTGTTTTCAAACGTTTTACAGTTGAAGATAACAGCTTGTCTCAGAAGAAGAAGATAACAGTGGAAGATCTCTTCAGTGATGATTTCAAAATTCATGACCCAGAGGCTAAATGGATAACGGGTGAGTGAGGAAAAAAGGCATTGCAGTGTCTTTGTTTCAGTTGCTGGGCATCCCTTTTTTATTTTGTTCATTGTTCCACCTGTTCTTTATTTTGCTCCTGATCTTACAGAATCAAGGAGCGGTTGAGGTTGGAAGGGACCTCAGGAGATCATCTTTTTCAACCCCTTGCTAAAGCAAGGGCAGCTAGAGCTGGTTGCCCAGAACCATGCCCCAAAAAATTCAATCTTCAAATTCCTATTCCAGCTTTCTTCCTGACAAATATGTAAACACCACTGCTCTGTTATTATACATTTTTATTTAAGGTTTTCCAGTGGGCCAGACATGGAAAACTACAGCCTTTGTCCCAAAGAGGTTCTAGCATTCAATAGATGACATAGCACGTGGTTGGAAGAAGTGGTTGGGGCACTATCACAGTCATTATTTTACCATAAACAAAACTTCAAGTTTATATTTCCCCATCAAGACATTTATTTTTTTTCCAGCAGAGAGGTGGCGCATTGCTAAGCAACAGGGAAACAGTGGTCCAACAGCAGCTGGGCTGGTGCTTGCACACAAGCCATGTGCTCTTTTTATCCTCTGCTGCCTTATGTTTTCTAGTCAGGGGAAAACCAAATAATACTTGAATTAATGCACATAGCATTTGCTGGAGTAGAACCGTTCTGGGGGATGTAGATTCCAGCTCTCACTGGAAATTGCTGCAGTCTGAACAAGCTTTGGCAAGAATAAAATGATTTGTGGTATGCTGCTCATGTAGGTTCTGTACAACTCCTATTATCACTGAAGTTATTAGTTTTTCTTTTGATTTTAATGGGAAACTGGATCGAATCCTTCCTCATGTTTGACTTTCCTTGTCTATTATGCCCATTGGGAGCAATTTTAATGCCTGTAATGAAAAGAGAGAGTGTTAAAGGGTAGTGCTGAATTAACACATTCCCCAGAAGCCCCCAGCACAGCTGTCTCTGGCTTCTCCCACCACTTCAACTGCAGGGGAAAGCAAATGCGGATGATACACGCCTCCACAAACACACCTGCTGATGGGCAGGAGCTCTTTTTCAAGTTGCGTGCGCTGGGGCAGTGGAGCTCCCCATAACCGCTCTCTGGGAATAATGATAATGGAACTGTTAGCTGCATTGAAGTTCAGAATTATTTATCTAGTACCCTGTTTTAGCATTGATATCCCTATGGCCCTAATGAAGAAAGAAGTGTTTTATTGAGACCTTTACTGCTATTTTCTTTATTTGCTAGAGTATGAGGGAATGATAATGAATTGAATAAACTTTTGCAGGAGCAGAGAATGAAGTATTGCCGTACAGTTAGGTATAATATCCCCTCTCTGATGAGTATGCATGGAAGTAAGGTATATTTTCCACCAAACTGCAATTTTCTGTGAAGAAACAGTTTTTCCCATGCTTTTCCAATTACGATCGCAAACTGATGCCATATGCACTGTTATTAAGGTTCCAATCTTGACATGTTTTGAACTCCATCTTCTTACTCTTGAGAACTCTCACTGACTCCAGCACAATTTAACTTTAGTCTTGACTGAATTGAAATTACTAAAATACTGTTTCTGTAAAGAACAAAGCACAAAGTAGTATTGTGAAAATCAGTAGAGATGTTTTAGAAGGACTTGTTCTGCTGTGATATTAATACCACTGATACTGATTTTAATATATCTAGAGAAATTTTATGAAGTCAATAGATATTCTGTAGATTTACCCAAGGGTGACTTTGCATTTAAGGGCAAGACTCTAATCTGCAATGTCATTCATCCGAGGACCCAAAGCCATTTTACAACATTAATTACTTTTCTACATTACAGCTACTCTTCATAGCTTTCTCTGGCTACATAAGTGCTGAAATCTTGATTAAGGTCCTTGATAAGTAAGATGAAAGACCAGTACCCTGATTCCCAAGCACACATTCTTGTTGGTCTCTTACTCTCAGTCTTTAAAATACAAATGAAAGACTCTGAAAATGCCAAAGCCAAACGAATAAAACTTTTTCTATAACTGGAATGCTAGAATGCCATAGCAGAAAAATTGCATATTTAAAATAATGTGTTTTAAGTTGCACGTGAGCTCATGTAATGAGTTTTCTAGGGAATATGCACAATTGTTAGAATACGGGTGTCTGTTTTCTATCATTCTTCCCCTTCTCCTGTTTATTATATAACAAAATATCACAGTCATTCAGAGACCTGCAAAATTCAGTCATTTGGGCTCTTCAAAGCTCTGTTTCTTTCCTTTCTCTCTTTATTATTGGTAGCCTCGCCAAAGATGCAGCATGTTGGGTGTTTAAGAGTATTTGAATCGTCTGAGAGATTTGCTTCCAAAACAGCTCACTTACTAAAATATCTGTGTTCTTTCCTGTAAGGGAGCAGCTCACTCAAACCCTCTGAAGGAGCAAGGTATTTCCTTAAACCTATATGGAGCAAGTATTACGGTAAAAATTAAGGAAAAAAAAAAAAGGCATTACTATTCAGGACAGCACAGAAAAATATGCTGAAAGCTCACTGAAATTGATGGGATGAGCTCAAGCTTAAGAGTTTTCTTGAATTGCAGCAGGAAAGTGGAAAAATTATATATTTATGATCAATATCTCTGTCATTCCATTGATTTCAAAGGAGCTAGGGGAAAAAGAAAACAAACAAACAAAAAAAGAGAACCAATCTCAAAGCTGACATAACTACACTTCCAGAGCAAAGATTACAGATTTTCTCTAAGCTTTCAGTTACAACTTGTGGCTGGTTTGTGGATATGTTTGTATCCCCAGCACAAATCAGGTTGGGTGGAGGATGGCTGGAGAGCAGCCCTGAGGAGAAGGACTTGGGAGTGATGGTGGATGAGAAGCTCAACTTGAGCTGGCAGTGTGCACTGGCAGCCCAGAAAGCCAACCCCATCCTGGGCTGCATCAAAGGAAGTGTGGCCAGCAGGTCACTGGAGGTGATTCTACCCCTCAACTCTGTGCTCGTGAGACCCCACCTGGAGTACTGTGTCCAGGTCTGGATTCCTCAACATAGAAAGGACATGGACTTATTGGAACAGGTCCAGCAGAGGGCCTCAAAGATGGTAAGAGGGCTGGAGCACCTCTCCTATGAAGACAGACTGAGAGACCTGGGGTTATTCAACCTGGCTCTGGGGAAACCGTATTGCAGCCTTCCAGTATCTGAAGAGGGAGCCTACAGAAGAGTTGGAGAGGGACTATTTGTCAGGAAGTGTAGTGACAGGACAAGGGGTAATGGCTTTAAATTGGGAGAGGGGAGATTTAGATTAGATACCAGAAAGAAAGTCTTTACGATGAGGGTGGTGAGGCACTCGAACAGGTTGCCCAGGGAAACTGTGGAAGCCCCATCCCTGGGAGTGTTGAAGGCCAGGCTGGATGGGGCTTCGAACAACTGGCTCTAGTGGGAGGTGTCCCTTCCCATGGCAGGCACGTTGGAACTTTACGATCTTTAAGGTCCCTTCCAACTCCAACCATTCTATGACTCTGTAACCTTTTTACTGGAATAACATGTGCCAGAGATGGAACTTTAAACTTTTACAGATGGCATCACGGAAATTCTAAATTTCAAATTCCTGCTTGCATTTTTATCCAGTGATGTAGGGAGAGGAAAAACTATTTAATTTAGTTATCTGCTGCTTTCAGAGACTTCTATTGCCCCAGCTATTGTTGTTAACTCCGTTAAGAGCACTCCAGAGGGGAGCAACATTTTCATAGACCAGAACTGACTGCTCCAGAGTTTGTTTCTAGTTCCAAGGTTTCCAAGACCTATGGCTTACATTTGCCCTATAGCACAAACAAGCATTGAGTTTATTGTGAATTTTCCCTCTTCAGAACAGCTTAGTATATAGTATATAAATAAGTATATGAGTGACCATTTATGGTATAGTATATATGGTAAGGGATAATAGGTATATAGCAATGTAGTACAGGAAATTTGAGATTCTGCTGATGACCAAATGGCACCCCCCTACCCTGCAGTCCAAGAGCAAAGAATCTGAACTGCATCTCTGTTCGTCCCCTCCATCCCATGCTTCCTCCTGTGCTCTTCTGCTCAGTGCTCCGTGCATTGCACCCTGCGCCATTCTATCACCCTCCTCTGTTGTGAACTTCCCTTTACTGTACTACTATAATTATGTTGTCCATATGCTAAGCATGCATATGAGTTGCAATTAGTGGCTCATTTAATACTGTGTATCTCAACTGTTGTTGTATTTGGACTTTTCCTCGTTTGCATATCCTCCTCCATAGCCTGTCAGGAGTGTCCCGTGCTGGCCTTTCGTTAGCCCTCTCACAGATGACAGATGGCCCACTCGTTAGTCTAGTCCCTAACTGCTTGGCAGTTCTGCTCTCAAGCTCCACATTACTTTGTAATTAGGTTTCACAATTACTGGGCTTTTCCTGTAATTCCTCTCACACAGGATTTCAGGGCAGGTTTCTGAAAAGCTTGCTGGGATGTTCCCTTAATGGTGGATAAAAAACAAGATAAAGAAGGGTACCTGTATTTTGTGCTGAAGAACAGATCAGCTGACTGATCTGTCCTGAAAACAGCAATTCACAGTCATTACCTGAACCTGGCCGGGGAAACTGGTTGGGCTATGAGTGCTGTCTTTGTGGTCCTATGGGGCTGCAGTGATTCATCTCAGCTGTGAATCTGATCCCCAGCATCTCAGGAGCTCTACTCCTTTTTCACGGGGAGGCAGCATTGTGCCTAATGTCAAAGTAAGCTGTAGAGATTGAATCATACACACCATTTGTGGAAACTCACACTTATCTTCTGTCTTTGCACTTAATGGCAAATACATTTTTCCCCACACAGAAAGTACTTGGCTGCTGTTGTAGTTAGAAAAACATAATAGCAGCCTGTAATATACTGCCTGTGGTTATTGTGATTGATTGGATGCAACGTGCTGTCATTGCTTACTTCTCAGAGGACATTTTTCCAGCCTTGCTGTTGGCATCTCGCAAGACAGAGTGTATGTAGCAGTGGTTGTTGCCAGATTTTTGGCTGTCTGTTTGTAGCTAGAAGCTCCAACTAGGAGTGCATCTTCTTTGTGCTAGACACTGGCCAGACGCACCGAGACAGTCCTTGCAGAGAGGGTATAGCCAAATGAGAGAATAAAGGTCAAAATGAAGATCACAATATATTCAAGCAGTGAGGGGCACTGAGGCACAGAACACCAAAGGACACAGTCACGATCATAGGAAGTTAATTGCAAAAAAAAAGAAACCTGAAAATCAAGCCCTGTTCTCTGAGGTCTCTGCCCACTTGTCTTACCTGGGACACTGCGAAAATAGCATTTATTCTTGTCTGAAGGGGAATAGAGGGCAAATTATCAAAAGGCTCTGAATAGTGTTTTCAGAAAAGGCTCAGTTATTTGGAAACCTGCCACTCAGTGAGAGCCAGAACCACTGCATGCCTAGCTCGCGTCTGAGAATGGCAGCTAGGCCTTTATCTCAAAAGCCCATCTGAAAAATGCACTAATAACTAATTTCTAAATATAATAGAGTAATTCTTTTATCTTTAATACTGAAGCACATATGTTTTGGTGCATGCTTTGCTAATAACATCATAGAATCTCCAGGCTCTTTTAAAGTCTAATATTGAATTTAATGACCTAGAACTAATAAGTTTTATTTACCATGCAGAAAAAAATCATTGTGTAGTAACTGAGGTAATTTATTTCAGTTTACCTTTTGTAATAATGCTCAGATCAACAATACTTGGATAGCCCAAATGCCCCCAAGTCTATTCTGTGCAGTGTAAATCCATTGCACTGTATTGATAAAAAGCATTGATGCATTTCAAATGATGCAGATGCGTGTGGAGTAAATGAATTATTTATAGGTTGCTTTGCATAGATATTAAGAACTTTGTAAGTGCTAATATTTTTCAGGCTTTGACAGCCTTTAAGACTAAAATTGGCCTGCTAAACAGCTATAACATGGTTAGCTGGAGTGCAGGCTTCTCCGGGCTGCTTGTCCACTGGCCAAAAGATTGACCACTTCCTAGTGACCATCCAAGCTGTAAGGCAACAGGAACCTTTCCTTTGGCAAGGTTGGGCTGCTGGCATGAGAGAAAAAAATCATCTTTTTGTTTGTTATCAGAGGGACAAAGTAGTTTTCCTTGGGTGGAGCAGTTTGCAGTTTTATGTGTTTGGGATCTGCATTAGGAAGGAGCTTACACCTTCTTGAATGCTGGGGCCACACACTCACCCCAGTTCCTGTCTCACGTTCCATGAATGAAAGCTACATTTTGCTGATGGCTGGTTTTGTCAGTATAAATTTTGAAGGCAAAAGAAAATTATGTTACTCTATTGGGATATTTCCTTTGTTGCCCACCTTGCTAAACAGAGATACTATTTAATTAGTTTCAATGTGTTTTAAATATGTGTTAGGCTTAAGTGTATGGGTTTACTGGTCTGAATGGTTCAAACAAAACTTGTCCCACTCCCAATTCTGGCGTGCCAGACCTCATACTCTATCTCATGCTAGTTTCTTTCTGCAACATTTTTGTGAGTGCTCTGGCTTTTCAAGTGGTCTTGAAATGTTTTCTAAGACACACAGCAAGTTACCTGGCGCACAGCACATTGGGTTGTGGTGTTTAAGGTTTCAGTGAACTTCCAGCCTCAATTGCAAAGAGCCCCACAGCTCACAGGAACCCTAAGGATGACCTTATGCTGAGGTAAAGATATAGCACTGAAGGAAAATGCAGTGTGAACCAGAGGAAAATATAGAAGAAGGACTGAAGGAGTGTTTTCTGGTCTAGTGCTTCATAGAATAGTGTGGCAGTGCTGGTCACACACCCTCACATGGAGGTTTTGCTGGGCATGGCCTTCAGAAACCCTGTGTGATTCATGAAGATGTGGGTGCTGGTTCAGTAAGCACACAGTGAGGTTTTAGGTAGTGTGGGTGTCAGTGGAAGAGTCCATGTGCTTTAGAGGTGGTTAATTGCTGTTCTTAACTGCCTTCATGAAGTCCTGAGTTGCCAAACCAGGCAATGAGCTCACGATCTGTCAGACTGTTAAAATAAGAAAGAAGAGAGGAAAACATTAAACCATTTGAACCATAATTTTGATTTTTGATCCCACCCTGAATCATCATCTTCTGCGGATCTGTGCTCTGGGAGCACTGAGGAGAAGTTGCCCAGCTCCCTACCTTCCAGCTGCTGGGCAATTGCTGAAGTTCAGTAGTGACAGTAACCTATTCACTCAAGACAGGAACACGGGAATTAATGTCTTTTTAACATACTGTAATAGACCATGGAAGAGAGCATTTCTGCCATGTAGCTGTTTTGTTCATTACTGCTAGAGAGAATGAAATGATAAATCAATTTGGCTCTTTTAAAAATTAATATGGTCTGGAGGAGCTCTGGTACCTTGGCTTTAGCAGCTTCTCTGCAGCGCTGGGGTGCTGGTGGAGCACACGCTGCTGTCAGACTGAGAGAATCACCCTTTGGTGTACAGCACCTTCTGTATTTGGAGGGAGAAATGTACTGGAGAAAGTCCTGTTTGTGAAAAATAGCATACCCTGGAAAAGCAGAAGTAACATTGTAATGGTTAAACAGGGTACTTTGTTTGTGGGGGTTCTGAGTAGTGTGGTCTCTTGAGAAGGTTAAGATTTTCACATGTGCCTAACCCTATATTTAGGAGACTCTATAGGTAACCTAATTTCTCCAAAGCCTGCTGAACTCTAACCATTTCCTTGTGTGTCACCTACTGCTGTTGAGCCTCTGAGTCAAATGTCCTCCTGAGGTACCAAAAATAAGTGGCCTCAGGCATTCAATGCAAAAGCTCTATATTACGTTGCTGCACCATGCTAGCTTGAGTGAAGAGGTTGGCCCAGGGACAGGGCTGGTGCCATGAAGGCCACCTGGGAGAAATGAGATGAAACAGAACAAGTGATGAGGAGGTCATTGGCAGTGTGATGCTGCACAGGGAGGACAGGCTGCAGAGTCACTCAGGGGAAAAGCCTGGACAAGTGGGAAGGTTCCTGGGTATGTGCAAGGAGGAGCAGGAGCTGGAGTTATGCAAAGAGTGGAAATGAGCCTAGAAAGCAGTAACATGATGTTGCCTAAGAGATGCCTTCATGGCCTAAGACAAGGATGGAAAATATATTCAATTGCTTGAGTAATATAATAGGGAACAATTTATGAATCAAAGATGTCTGGAAAAGGCAGGAGATGTCCTTGGGCTTCATATCTTGTTTAGGTTCTCCTAACACCTATTCCTGTTAACTGGCTAATTCTGTTCCCACTGATTTTTCTTAAAAAAGAGTAGGAAAAATAGACTTCCCCCCACAGGGAATTTGATAGTCACACTCTCACACGTTGGATCAGAAGCTTGTTTCCTATGCTTTTTATAGCCATTAGAAAAAACGGATTCCCCATTTCCCTTTCAAGCCCAGCTGGATGAAAATTAATGCTTTTCTCTTAAAGTAACTCAGAAGCATGGTGGTGCCTCCTACCACGGCTGTGGCTGTTGGCAAGGAGTGGCTTTGGGGGATAATTTGAAGATATAACAGGTGTAAAAACTAGGATCACTTGGGCTTCTTTGTCTGTTGAATTTTTTTGCTGATTTGAGGTAAAAATCTTTGGGAATTAGGTGGAAGCTGCCCTTTCTGCTCCTCCCCATCGTCGTGCTTTATGTCGCACCAAGGTGCAGAGCAGCGTTTCCCCGGCTCTGTGTTGCTGGTGGCTAATACAAAGCTGCTAAATTCAGTGCTGGGTCCTTTTACCCTGCCAGCCAGGCAGACTTACTGCAACTGCACCCAGTTGGCAGAGGGGAGCCTTTTGATTAAAGAAAAGGAGAACAGCAGGAATGGAAAGGGGAAGGAAACAGCAGGTCTGCCCCGGGGACCGGCTGCGTCCGTGGGGGACTTTTGAAGATGCAGCTTGCATCAGCAGTGTTTCTGCTGCTGGAAGAAAAGAAACACACGGCAGTTCTGCCTACGTGCTTAACAGTTTGAATCCAGTTAAAAAAGGATATGTTTTTTTTTCATCTTGTTCAAAGCGGTTTGAAATCAGAACCTGCGGCTCTGAGCCGCAGGAAAGGCACTGGTTTTACCAGGGTTTAACTGGGAGAGGGATCAGGTGTTCTCTCAGTGGGTGTTAGTTAAAAATACAGGTGAAAAACACAGAGGGACAGTGCTGACACTGCTAGATGTGCTTCCCTGGTTGACACCTGCACAGTGAGTAACGGTGGGCTCCCAGTGGCTCCCCACTCGTGGGGAAGGGGGAACTTCTGTGATAGAAATTGTCTTAAGGATGGTCACAATTGCAGCTGAGCTGGTTCAATTTGTACTAAATAAAGTTGGTTGGTTTTTTTTTTTCCTTTGCCTCTTCATAGGACTATAACACAGGAAAGAGGAGGGGGAGAGAAACAGTGAGAGCCATACTCCTGCGTGACGGAGCAAGCTGGACGCAGCAGGGGGTTGTGGTCTTCTCCCTTGCCTAGGAGGTTGGCAGTGTCTCACCACAAGGAGGGTTGTTTTAGGTGGGAGTAAGAAATATCTCTCATTTAGATCCATCACTGCTAAGAAAATCTGGGCAGATAGGAATTCCATTTTTTGAACTGTAGGAAAGGAAGGTCAATAATGAGAGTTTCCATAAACTTGCTGAAGGTTTTCCTAACAATCAGGCTGGTGTAAGTAAGGGTGGAAAAGTTTTGGGGAAGGAGTACCTAGGAAGGAAGAAATGAGGTGCGTAATTGCGGATACTCTGGGCAAGAAGCACATTCAAAGGAGGGCTGTAGAGGGATGATCGAGAAAGAAGACCTCTTCAGGCATTTGGGCCTCTTGTTAAGAAGCTGATCCCAATTATAACCTACTACTGATACCTTCAATAGAGTTTTCCAGAAAGGTTTATGTCTTTCAATGCAGTTTGCCTTTAGGTGCCCTCTATTCTGCAGGAGGAAACTTGCTTACTTTTTGTTCCAAAAAAAAAATAATAATCAAGGCAATTTTACATTTTTCCTACTGCCCTGCCTGACTTAGATTCTTGGTTGAAGATTTTTACTTTGTGCAAAGCACATTCTCCTACCGCAGGAACTTACTCTGAGAGCTTTCTCCACTGCACTTGTTGAACATGGAGTTCTTACCAGTGGTAATTAGAGCAGCGTGTGTTCTTCCACTTGTTCCTTTTAATGAACATTAAATAAATATATGCTGAGATACTATAATTTCATACTTTGGAGATGGGAAATACTGTATTTCTGGTGATTAAACTTTATACTAGATATTTGTAATTGAAAATTTGGCAGGCAAAGATTTACTTATCTAAGAAATTCTCTGGTGAGTTTGGATCTCCTGACTGTATTAAGCTGTTAAACATATAAGAAGCAGTACTTTTGTGTGTGTGTGTGTCTTACGGGAAATAGTACCAGACTTATATAATTCATTAAAAGAAATTTAGAATGAGATAATTATCACTGATCAAGGGAGTATAATTATACTTTAAAATGTAGATATACAAATCTTACATCAATGAAAATTCAGTTAAGAGCAGAAGGGACTAAATGTTTGCCCAGCCCCAAATCCTGTTTCCATGAGAATTGATATGTGTGAGCCCAAGGACAAGAGAGAGTCCAACGAGCTTCATAAACTTTTTAGGTTAGAGAATTACCAGATCCCCTTTTAGTTTCTCTATTTGGTAACCTCAAGTATATTTCTCTTCCAAGTCACTTGCCAAGTGTTCTCCAGAGCCTTTTACATTTGTTATGTCTTTCATCAAGTAGTTTCACTGGCCTGGGTTCCAATAGAAACTGCTTCCTTCTGCTTACTTTGGAACTTGCTCCTATTTGCTTTGCTTGATGACCCTTGATCGGTACCTCGGATAATCCTTGTAATTTCTTGAATGCGTTCCATTACTAATAGATAATTTTAGAGAGAATGGGATGGGAACTGTGCACAAGGATTATATGGAAATACTGGGATTGGTTGGCTTCTGAAATGTGTTCGAATTATTTGAGTTTCATGGCACTTTAAGGCAAGCACATGCCTGTAGTATAATTTGTTTGACCCCAAAGAAAATAGAAAGGATTTTTTATTGTGCTAGAGTTAAAATCTATAGGTCCCAGTGCCAAGTTATGCTGCACGATGCCATGAAATCATGCGATATAGGTCCCCAGCCGGGCTTTCACTGCTTTACATGAAACCAGTGCTGGGTCTGTATATGTACCCTGTGTTGTAGAACTTATCCCTCTGCTGACATCTCTTTTCATTGCCAATAATGACAAATAATCTCTGGTAGAAAATAAGGTGATTCTGTAAGTGATCCTGAGACAGAAGCGGTCATGCACGCTGTGAACTAATCTCTGATTATCAGAGTGTAATACCTCTTAAAAGCCACTTCTTGTCTCATGCTTATCAGGAAAAGAACTCAAACAGCAAGTGTAAAGAAATGAAAGAAGGGGAAAAAATGCAAGGAAAAGGAGAGAGGGAAACATCTCCTTGGAACATTTGACTGAGGGAAAGTAAGAGCTGAACATGTAGCCAGGTTTGTGTATGGCTGAGCGGGGAGTTTGCCTTCACAGCACTTCCAGCAGGATATGATGCCAGGCTTTGATTTTGCTACCTGACTTAAAGTCCCAGCTTCTGGGGACAGGTGACTTATAAAAATGCTCTCAAGTAGATTATTAAAGTTATATCTAAATGGCCCTCCAAAGGCTAAACATACTTGGAGAAGAATCCAGTGTTTAATTTGATTGGAAAATATATTTTTAAGAATCACCTTTTTGAAGTTTTACTCCTGATTTGCCAATATTTAAGATTTTTTAATAATTCTTAAAATCTGAATAATGAGCTTCAAAGCCTACTCACATTTGAGAGAAGGCAGATGACAATGGTAAAATTAAACAGTCTAGTAAAAAGGCAGTAATTTCAAAATATCAATCCAAAAATGGGAAAAAAAGTTTCATCTCAGAAGCAACTTCCCCATCAAAGGCAAAGTTTTGTATCTGCTGGATAAATTGTGATTATTTTGGCATGCATTGGACCTTGTAAAAAATCACCTGTACATTGCTGGAGTAGAAAATCCAGCAGTTCAATGAGACCTTGGCCTCACTGCAATTATGTTCAGGGTAGCCATTTGCGCAGAGTAAGTCAGTCACAGATGCTGCTTGGAAGTGTTGTCCTTGCTATGTGTGCACTGTAGAAATATTTGAATACCATGGTACCTTCAAGTGAGCTGAGAGTACTTGGCAAGACTTGGACAAACACATAAAATACACCTCGTGCTTGGACAAAGTGTCTGGAAATTTTTCCACTAGTCACCCTAATAAACACCTATTTCTGATCTCAGCAGTCAATTTTCCTGGTTCCCAGTGGAGAGGAGCCCATGCCCATACCCAAGCGCTGCTCCCGCAGCTGAGGCTGGTTGCTCACCAGGCTGCCAGCATGAGTGGGGTGGAGCTGGGTGGCGCTGAGTCAGCCCATCCTCACCATAATGGGGTTCATGCATGTAACACTGGGCCATGGGAAGATGCTTTCACTGCTGTTTGTTATTGCTTCAGTTGATCAACTGATTCTTTTTGTAAGACATCTTCCTTGGTAGACTTGTGCATGAACTAGGGCACCTTATTAATAACTTGGAGGTATCTTTTACTTCCTCTTCTTCTCATTTGGAAGCTGTGATGTAAAATGTCTTACACTCTTTTTTTTTTTAAATATCGCCAGGGGGGTATGTGTACATACATATATTTGTCCTGTGTGTTCTGTATTTTCCCTCTTCCAGGTTATAATTTCAGGGGCAGCATTTGTGAGGCTGTACTATTACTTTCTGCCTTGCAGCATTTACCTAATACTGAACTCAGTAGCATGCATAAGATATGGCCTTAAAAATGAAGTAACCTTTAACATTTATTCTCTATTTCTTTTCTATTTTGATTTGTAAGTAGAATTATATACCAATAATTGTAATGTTCCTGATATTTTTTCCCCAGCGGGCACAGAATGGCCGATATGGCTAAATCATCAAGACAGAATAGTATGAGTATGAGAAACAGGAGAGAATTTACTAGAATTCCATATTTTATATTTGCTTTCCTTCTCCTAGGACAGGAAACTGAGAACATGTAATCAATTTTCTGTTGCAATCAATTTTTTTTTTTTAGGGGAAAAAATATTGGACTATATTCAGGAGAGAACAATACTGAAAATAACACGTTTTTATCCAATTTGAGGAACATTATCACTTTGATCACTACAGTGAGTTTGGGTTGCTCCATCTAAAAAAGATAGAATGTAGTGGGAATAGACTTGGTCCAAAGAAGTAAAAAGGCTGTGACAGAAGCATGGAAATGCATGATAAGAAGAATTGCCCCAAGAAACAAGCCAAAAAAAATTATGTTAGGATATAGAAAATAAAGAAAAACATGAAGAAGTCGGGTTATTTTCATTGAGTAGGATCATTCTTTGGTTTTAATGCCATCTACTGAAAGTTGTTAAGCCACTGAGAAGATACTTTTGGACAAAAGGTTGACCAAGATTCAAGAAAGGACCCGTCAGTCTTTTGGCGTAACCATTTTTCATCCATTACACTTAAGCCAGGTGTTTATATATCAACTCTTTTGCTTCAGCACCTGCACCAGCATGTTTGCCCTCTTAACAGCAGACTACTGCTGATGGAAGACGATCATAATGCAGGGCGATGATGCATGATGTCGGCTCTTTGGCAGACAGACTAACAAGAACACAAACATGTGAAAAAAGGAATTCAGGAATCATTTCTGGGATTTGGTGTGGGGCTTCCTGCTGGAGCTGGGCCAGTCACTGCAGGCAAACTGATTTGAGATGTTAAGGGAACGGTATTTACTTAGCTGGCACTAATTTTTTAATTCCCTCATCAGTTTAAAAATGGTGGGATTGTAATTCTGATTGCAAGCTCCTCCTCCTGCTAGTGGTTCCTTTGCAGTTGGGTATGACAGGTTTCTGCTCACTTCCAAGTGCTGGTCCTTTCCAGCTCCACTGCCCAGCATCACACTCAATTATTTATTAACGGCTCTTAGCAAGTGTTGAAATTGTTACTAATGGCTCTGTAATATGGTGCCCTCTTGTGACCAGTCCAAAACCAGTAATCACACACTTAACAAAAATGTATAGGATTTTGCATTTTATGTCTTATGCCCCTTGGTTTTCAAAAGCCTGAAGTCAGGGCCATGGCTCTGCCAGGTTCCTTTTGCTGTTGGACTTCAGCACAGTCCTACTTTGCCAGACACATCTGAAATGATAGAGTAGCATAAAAGGGATCATGGAATATTGCATGCAAACGTAGTTTAAACTTTATCTGGAGCTGTATACATGGAAAATTTGCTTGTTAATATACAAAGGTGTCATTCAGTCTGTACTGAGGTTTTAGTACTCTGACCAATATAATAATAAAGAAAAGGAAAAAAAAAAAACAAACCACCCCACCACTTTATTTGTTCTTTCTCTCCATCATGGCCACCAGTAAGTATAACTTCATTGGGGCAAAGAGAAGGAGGCAAGGAAATGCAGAGAGGAATTAGAAATCAAGCTGTGGGGTGGCGTTTTGATGAAAATTTATTCATGCATTCTTTTTTTTCCTTTGTGTCAAATGGATTATTATGTTTACTTGTAGTACTTTGGGTTATACATTCCCCAGTGTGAAGCCAAACTAAATGAGGCCGGTGAGACCCGGTGTGTTTGGCAGAGAAGAGGGGGATTGCCAAGTGATGGCTTGTGGGACAACCAGGGAGTGCTTGGAGCAAGTGTACCTGCAGGGAGTAGGGAAGGTGGGGGCGACCATGCAGGAATGGAACCTTGGGCTCTCCTGTGAGCTATCAACTACTATGGCAAAAGTCTTGGAGGTTTTCTACTCCCAATAAAGTCCATGACACTGTGTATCTGGGGCTGTGCCACCCACACCAGCCACATTACAGAGCTGGGATGAGCTGATACACACTGCCTGATGTCTGCACTTTGTTCTGCTGTTTAGGCACATGGTAAGACCATGAAAACAAAATATGCGGATAAAGGCATCAGGGACCGTTTCCTGGGAAATTAGGTTTTTTAGGGTTAAATTGCTTTTGGCCTGTGCTGAATGTGGGAAGTTACTGGCAGGGAATCAAAGGGATGAGTGTAATCTAGTATCGCCAGCTGTCCGGATTCGGGTAACCTAGGGGTCATCTACACTTTTCCTGTTATAGTGTCTAGGGTTTGAAGAGCACATGGCAGAAGGACAACTGAACAGGAGAAGAAGATGGCAGAGAATTTTTGAGGAAGATTTCTCAGCTCTGGAATATGCCAAAATCAGTTCAGTGTGCTGCAAAGTCCCCGTGCTGCTGTCAGTCGTTACAGAGAGAGAAACTGAAGATGCAGTAGTCAACAAGATGTATATTTTTACTGTTGTTGTTAGGATTTTGCAGCAGTTCTGTAACCGGGATGATTTGCCCAGGATGGGGTCAAAATGGATTTACTCAGAGGATTTCTCATTCATTTTTTTTCCTAATTGTAGTGTCTCTCTTCTGTCTCTCTATGTGTTATAAAAGCAGGTAGAAGCAGGGAAGAGGAGCTATTTGAAGTTGAAACGAGTTCTCTGTTTCTCACATGGACTTCAGCTTTTCATGCCTGTGCCACTAAGCCGAGATCGGAGCCTGCAGAGTTCCCAGATCAGGTCTCTTTGAAGCAGAGTTCAGTCTTGCAAATGAGAGGCAGCTGTAGCATTGTGCCTGGTTTCAAATTTGGGACTGAAATTTCAAAGATACACTCGGCCTGGATTTTAGGCTTGAAGTTGAGAGATTGATAAGCTTTTTTTTTTCTTTTTTTGAGTTTGGATCTTGAAAGATTTGGGATAAGATAAAAAACAGGAACAGACTGGCATTACTAATTTTATAGTTTTAAGTATTCCCAGGACTCAGCCTTCTTTGAGCTTTTGACAAGTTAATTGACAAGCTTACTAGAGATGCACATTGAGATGGGAATTTTCCTAAGGTGTAATTGTGTTTTATTTTACTAGTACCACTCTGGAAGTGCCATATTGGTGCACCAAGTGCAACTGCATTGAGATGACGAGCAATTAAAACCACTTGTGCATAATAAAGCACATTCTATCATGTTGCACTTACTTAATGTACCAATGCAGTGTGTTATACAGCATTTAGCTAAATTACGGTAAATCACCTATTTAAAGTTTTCCTTGCAGCCGCTCATGTGAAAAAAAAATAAAAATAAAAATAAAAGTGCTGGAAACAGTAAAAGGATAATGACCCATAATGCCAGAAAGATAAAAATGGGATTTCAGTTGTCTCCTGGAATTAAAGACTGTAGCAATGTTGTTAAAGGCAAGCTGTTCTCTCCTGTTGCTCCCCTGCATCAGCAGCACAAAGTATATCAGGCTCTTACTTATTTCTGCACTGCAGAGTAGCGAGGCTGAAGACAAAGGATTTGCTGGCAGAGGGCAGGTGGCTTGAAGACAAAAAGCAGGGAACTGGAATGACTAACAGGTGCCAAGGTCTACAAGGACCAAAGGGCCAGCTCTCACTGTGGGTGGGGCAAAGCTGTGGGTATGGAAATGGGGTTTTATTGTTGTTTACCACTCGTGCTCCTTCATTCCCTCTCTCTGTTATCCCAGAGTCAGCTACTACAGCACCAGGGGACAGGGGATGGGAAGCCTTCCCTTCATTTTCTCTCTGGGAAGCAACTCAGCTTTAGAGAGAGAATTTCGGATTCAGTTGTTTATGTGTCCCCGCTATAAATATCAAATAGATGCATTGCAGTATGTCTTGAAAGAACAACAGATCATAGTATAAAATGCATCATCACAATGGTTGTCTTTTCCACCTGAGTTTGGGATTGCATCTGTCTGGACACCTGAAGAGGCTTCCATTGGGGATTGACTGTGCTTTTATTTTGCATTATAATTTATGTGGTGAAGTTTTACAGCAGTTAACAAGCATGCATGGCCCTAGCATTTGCTGAACATCTATTCCCCATGCTTTTCTGAGGAGTAAACTGTACCTGCCTGAGGGAGTGTATGTTTGGAGAGGTGGGCTACATGACTCCAGTTAGGAAGATGTTGTCCTGTGTGAATGAATAATCCTTCAGGCCTAGTAAATAAGAAGATAAATAATTTCCCCAGTCATGAAAGCAAAGTAAAATGGATATTTCCCTAAGCCTGTCTGAATTCATCTTTCTCCCTGCTCATATCGTACTCTGCTTCCCTCTGTTTGTTTGGTGTTTTTGTTAATGTTTGCTGGTTGGTTTTTTTTTCTGAAAGCTTTTATTTCCTGTGTGAATTTACTCTGTTCTGTTGTTTTCCTCTCTGCTTCCATTATTTTCCAAAACCTCCATCTTTCTCTCTCAAAACCAGTCTCTGAAGATAGCAGGCCTGTGCTTGTGCTTCATCTGGCAGGATTAAGGGGTTTTTTAAGGTCTTGTTAATGCACACAGCAGCCTGTTAACCTCAGCTAGTCCCATTTCCTCCCCTGGGTTGCTTAGAAAGCACTTCTTTTTTACAGGAAATCCAAAGTCCCCCCCAGTTTACTTTCCATGCGAGGTGCTGACATGAGCTGTGTGTATGGCTGTACTAAGCATGTACTCCTGGTGCTTTGCCTAGTGCTGGTGGGCTGCTCTACCCCTCAGGGCTCTGGTGTTTGGGGATGGCTTCTGGATGTGAATGCTGATAGTCACAGCGGCAAACACCACCGGCTGCTGAGCCCACAGCCTGCCCAGCTACCCAGTTTGGTTGTGACGCCGTTCCCACAGACATGTACTGTATTTTAATATATATTGGTAGCCTCCCCTGATCCTGCAAACATGGGCAATCACTACAAGCCAGTATATTTTTTTCCTGGGTGCCGGAGGTCTGCTGTGGTTAGTCTGGGTTTGCTTTCTCCGGCTCCACCCTTCTTTTTGGCCCCCATGTGTGTGTGCAGGGAGTGAGGGCTGTGAGATGCCCCAGCCCATCCAGGAGCCTACCCACTCCTTTACCCACCTGTGGTCTCCATCCACTGTGCTGGGGCTTGCTTGGCCCTTCAGAAAACTTGTTGGGATGCTAAGTGAGCAGAAAAAGGTGGGTTTTTTTAATTTTAATTCCACTTCATCCTCATGTATTATTCCAGATGAATATGGCTGTACTCATTTGTACATATAATACATGTCGTTGCCAGTCTGAAAATACCAGCTCTGTCTGGAAAAAAAAATCTGTCCTGCTGCTGCAACCTTCCTGCCCATTATCTTGTTAGATGGTAGGTGCTAACCAGTTGTGTCTAATCAATACTTGCCTGGGAGGACTCCAAGAAACTCTTGGATGGTTCAGGCACTTCTGTCGCCTGATATCACCTATCAGCCAAGAGGGTCTCAGCCTGATTAAGTGCAGAGTGATGCCCTGCACCACGGCAGGCAGGGCTGATGGAAGTCTTGTCCTTCAGATGTCTGATATAATTCTCAAATCATAGAATCGTGGGATCATAGAATGGTTAGAGTTGGAAGGGACCGTAAAGATTGTCAAGTTCCAACCTGCCTACCATGGGCAGGGACACCTCCTACTACAGCAGGTTGCTCAAATCTCCATCCAGCCTGGCCTTGAACATTTCCAGGGATGGGGCATCCACAGCTTCCCTGGGCAACCTGTCCCAGTGTCTCACTACCTTCAGAGTACAGGATTTCTTCCTCATACCTGATCAAAATCTACCATCCTCCAGTTTGAAGCCATTAGCCCTTGTCCCATCACTACATGTCCTTGTAAAAAGTCCTTCTCCAGCTTTATTGCAGGTCCTTCAGATACTGGAAGGCTGCAATAAGGTCTCCCCAGAGCCTTCTCTTCTCCAGGCTGAACAACGCAAACTCTCTCAGTCTATCTTCACAGGAGAGGTGCTCTATCCCTCTGATCATCTTTGTGACCCTCCTCTCAACCCACTCCAACAGGTCAACATCCTTCTGCTGCAAATTCCAGAGCTGGAGGCAGTACTTCAGGTAGAGTCTCACCAGAGTAGCGTAGAAGGGCAGAATCTCCTTCATGACCTGCTGGCCACGCTTCTTTTGATGCAGCCCAGGATATGGCTGGCCTTAAACATCCCACAACAGCTTTTTTGTTTTGGAAGAGAGAGGGTGATAACATCAGGCTGTTGACTGGTTTTCAGTTGCAGTCATTGGCTTCACTGGGTTGAATAGGAGATGGTGTTTTCACTTCTTGCAAAGCTGAGAGGACTCCTTCAGGGTTTCTAACCCTGCTAACATGAGATACAAACTGCCTGCCAGCTGGGTCATGCCTGAGGTCAGGTCTAGCAAGATCCTTCCTGGAGCAGCAGCAGGGATGAGAAATAACAGCAGGGTGCCCAGTCCCCTCCTGGTGGCCTCGTGACATTCCCTGTGCCAGCGCAGAGCTCCATCCCAGCAGTGCATGTGGCCCAGTGCAATGTGACCTCAGTTCCCAGGGAGCGATGTGGGCTCACTCTCACAGGGCCTGCTGCTGTCTGCTCTCTTGACGGGGCATAATTTAATTTCCAGCCTTGCTGGTTATGCTGGTATCTGGAGGCTCATTTATCTGAAATGGTTCAGAACAACTTCAGGACTTAAATTTCCTTTATTCACCAATCTCCCTTAATCTTAGGGATTGAGAATGATAATTCCCCCGATGCTGACTTTCATCAGACGGAGGCTCATTCAATTATCTTTCACGTCTGTTGATCTGAAACTACAGGACTTGAGAAGTTGCCTTTTCCTCTAAGTCTGTGTCTCTAAATTTCTTGAGCTGTCCTGGACACCTGGATACTACTTTCTGCCTTTCAGTAACTGTCACCACTGACTTGCTGCGTGTGAATTTCATAACCTTTGTTTCCCTGCCTTTTATTCGTCAGTTGCTAAACTGATAAAAAACCTCCAGTTTTATTAAAAGTGGTTTTTTAGAGCTGTGTTTAAATTCTTATTCCTTCCCATATTTTATCACATAGTTCTGCTTTCTGCTTTTCATAATGTCTGACAAATAATTAAACTTTTCCTCAAAAGCATGTGGGTCCTTCTATTATCTTATGAGCCAGTCTCTCATCTCTGATAGTGTGTATGTACTTAGCCACATCAGAGAAGCTGTACAGCCTTTAATTTGTGAGCACTGACACAAAACTGTGTTCCTGTAGCTGGATGTAATTCCTTCAGCTTCTTTGCAACACTGGCATTCAGCTTACTCTTCCTAGGGGTAAAATTTTCCCAGACTTTCTCGTGCACTGTGATGAGCTATGTAATCTGGTGCCCATATTTGACATACAACGGTGTAAAAAGAAGTGGTGTTGGCTCAGGCAGCTGCTCCTTTACCCCAGTGTCTGGTCTCTAACTATGGCAATAGCTGATGCTGTGTTGAACTTGAGCCTGGCCCCTTTGAGTGGTCCATAATGAGGCAGCCCTGCATTAGGGATGCCAGGGTGTATATCCTGCCTATTTCCTTTAATATCTGTCAGTTTGTCAGTTGTCCGTGAATTTTTATACTCCCTTAGTTTTTATCATGGCAAATGGTCTGTGTTGTCTTGCTCTCTTGATGGTGTCCAGCATTTTGTTGGCAGTTTAGGCTGCCTTTGCATATTGAACTGATGATTCAGTGTCCTAGGTGATACCAGTAGTGGCCTCATGATCTTCCTCCTGAGTTTCAGCTGCCACTTCCAGGTTCAGCATCATGGCAGCACTAGTGGGGAAGTTTCCAGAAACCCTGTTCTTTTTCTTATGGTAAAACCTTGGGTTGGCCAGGAAAATGCCTGAAAATGCAAAACCTGCATTGGAGCCACAGTAATTAATGCATTATTCTCTTAAGTAAAACCCCAGTGTTTTGTCTCATTTCATACTAAACAAGAGGCTAGTGGGCAGAGATGGAGAGGGCTCAGCAACTGCAAGAGACACGAGCTCCCTGCCACTGGATCTGTTTTCTCTGTGTGCATGTTTCCTGACTGACTTTAAGAAAGATGTGTGCTGAGAAGCTCTGACACTGCAAATACATCATTGGCTTTGGTTTTCCTGATTTCACCCGTTCTGCTTAGCAGGTTTTTAAAAAGTTCTGCCAAGGCTCCCCCATTCTTCTCTGCTGCCTCTGTACAGCACCAAACCTGCACCATTATTTCCAGTAATCACTGATTTTTGTAATCAGTCACGTTAGTAAGCGTGGCTGGATATCTGTGTCTACCCTCACGGACCCGTAATACATTCCACCAACCAGACAATTTCCTGGAAGTTGAAAGAGGGGCAGGAGTTGGCGAAGTGAAGTCTGCTGTTGAAGGAATCCATTATATAAT
Organism: Jacana jacana; assembly: GCA_013400555.1. Taxonomy (NCBI): domain Eukaryota; kingdom Metazoa; phylum Chordata; class Aves; order Charadriiformes; family Jacanidae; genus Jacana; species Jacana jacana. The sequence goes on from VZTM01015096.1 coordinate 93,188, forward strand.
GGAATAAATGGCTTTATGCCTGAAAGTTACAATTTTCAGCATCATTTACACTGAACACCAGCCCCAAAGAAAGGCAGGTATAAAAAATGAGATGCAGTGATGACCTTTATCAGCTGTGGCGACAACTATAAATCAGGCTGCAAATTCTCATCAGTTCACTGGACAGAATTCATTACAGACACAGGCTGCTGCATTACTTTTTTGTCTTTGATTGAGGTATGTCCCATTTAAATAAATGCTCTTGCACTGGAACAGATCACATGTTTCAAAACAGAAGTTCAAGAGTATCATTCATTGAGTCTTTAGAGGGCTAAGATAATACAACTTACAGACCAGATAAACTTCACAGTGTTTTGCTTGGAATATAATGCAGATCAATTTGTTCTTCTCTTAAGCAGATCAATTTTCTGTTCATTAATTCAGATGCTGTGTTGATGGCTTGTATTGAATATAACATCAAGATTCACATCCCTAACAAATCAGTGCTGCTTCATTTATTTTTCCCTTTTTATACCAGAAGTAGATGCAGCAGATTAGCACCTCGTTTTAAACTTGTTTTACTTTAACAAATAATGGGAAAGTCTTTCATCTCCTTTCAACTATGGAGCAACTTTATGTAATTGTCTTGAAGTTTCACAGTTTATTAAAATGTTATGGGGTTTTTTTTTTTGAGCATAGAGAGCAATAAAAGTTTAGTAGCAATGTCATTACAGACAGTAATGTAACTTGTATCAGTTCATGCAGTGCTCAGGAAACAGCTAGCAAATATTAACAGCCCCTCAGACTCATTAGATGAATAAACTACTTTACCTGTGTACTGAGCTTTGAGCTCAATTTCCTTGCGGTTTTTTTTCTTTAATTAGGAAATATCCCGAGAGGCTTACAATTATCCAAATGCTTTGCTGGCCACATTTAAAATGAGGGTTTTTTTCTGTCTAGAACTTAGTATGTAATTAGAAAACATACTGTGTTGTTGACAAAGGGTGATTATAAGTGCCGTCATCTTTTGCAAAATGCTGGATAATTAGGGAATATTCTGTCTCTCAATTTAGTTATTCCTGTTATTTCTGAAATACCTGGAAATAAAAAAATGTGGATGGTATACTTTGCTTGTGTAAAAAATGATGCTTCATCCCTAATGACCTAAGGATATAAAGGCAAGGTGTGGATGGAGCATTAACACCTTTTATTGTATCACTTCCTAAATTGCTGTAATGCAGGCATTTCTTAAAGATCTGGATACAGAAGCTGGAAGTTAAAGTTGTAAATAAATCAATGCTGGGTCAGACCCCAGAAATTGTCTCTTCTGGTGTCTGGCCTCGGACAAGAGCAAATGCTTAGGGAAGATTTTTAAAAGTGGGTAAATTTCTCAAGGTGATAATTCAGGGAATTCTTCTAGTCCTTCATAATCTCAGGTTCAAAGGCCTTCTGAAAAGTGTCTCCCTTCAAGACCCATAATTTTTTATGGATTTTTCTTCCATTTTTCTATTCCTAATTTCTTCTGTAATTCTAATTCTTGTTTGAACCTATATGCAGTCCTGACACTTGTACTCTGAGACTGTGGCTTACAAAAGTTGGTTACCTACTGTATGAAGAAATAATCTCTTTTATTTGTGTTGAATCTGTCATTTGATGCCTCCTAATACTTAGTTTGGGAAAGGCAGGGAACAAGCTTTCTTTATCTTCTCCATGCTGCCTGTGACTTCTTTGACTTCTATCCTAGTTCTATTCACTCCTTTTTCAGGTTGAAGAATCTTTGTTCAGTCATGAATGATATGAAGTAATATTTTAAAGTCCTGAATATAATCAGGCATGCTTATGAAAATGCCATGCCTTTGGACAACACTGCAGAACTAATGACAAAATTTTAATACTGTCAAATCCAAACAGAAACTCTCTTCATTATTCTGGTCTCAAATGTGAGTCTTAATCTAATTCAGATCCAGCATTTTTTATTCAGGACCAAAATAATTGATAACATTTATTCCATAATTAAAAGACATGCTTTGGGAACTTTGCCTGTGAATCTGAAGGGCTGATGCTGTGATTTAGGTACTGAGAATCTTAAGTTGCTAAAATCTTGTTGTCTGGAGAGGATCTGTATTCCAGTGACAGTTTTGCCTCACAGAATCTGATTCATCCCCATCTCAAAAAAGACTTCTTCTTCCTACTCACACATGTGAAACTGTGATATGTAGGAGATGGCTGTTTTTATTGATAGTAATTAGTAGTGTAGAAGCTTTTCATCTGAGCTTTCAGAGCATTTTACAAAGATGGGTAATGACTGTGATAAGCATTGTCATCACCAGTTTAGAAATGATAAAAGACTGAAACACAGATAAAGAAAGAGTACAGTATGTCTGTACAGCGAAGTTTTGGAAGAACTGGGTGTCTGTAATTGATGTGGTCTTCAGCAGGTTACCCTGAGGTGGGCAGTCCACACCTGTTTATGGTTACAATGAGTTGGGTCTGTGCTTTTATGAATCTGATAGGATTTAAACTCACCTTTGACTCATCCCAGAACAACTCATGGGTAATGTTTAACTGAATGCTTTTGGATGTTCCATGGTAGCCACCTTGGCGTGGCCACAGTGAGGGTAGGCAAAGAGGAATTGTTTCCTTGGCTGAAACTAAAGATAGAAGTTTTGTAGGATCCATTATTTTTCAATGTTAATTTAGCCAGGTTGCAAAAACCCAGTGACCCTACTCCTGTGTCAAGAAAAGCTGCTGTGGATCTTTTAATGGCAGTGTGCTTGGGAATCATGTTTTATCTGTGGGGCAGTGCAAGTAAGCACTGATCAGACCTGAACTTCAGTTTGTGATATCTGACAAGAAGACAACACTTTATTGTAATATTTTTTCATCCTGAAGCTTTGACCTGCCACCCAGCCCTCATTTGGAGTCTCTCCTGTATGTCAACCCCAGCCTTTCTGTCATGTAGGTTTGGGGCTTCATGAACTGGAGGCTATCTCCCACCTGTGCAGCAGCTACCAGAGGGGATTCTTGTCCATGTCCAAATGTTCTGAGTGATGGGGTAGTCCCTAAGTGCAATAGGAACAAGCTTATCTGTCTTGTTCCATGTGAAAATTTTTTTTGCATGCATCCTCTTCTGGTCCAAGTTTGCAGGACAAATGGAGTTGGAAGATCTGCACAATACTAGGTGTCTTTAACTTTCAGAGACTTTCTAGGCATCTGGCTTATTAAATTCCTACAGAGACTGGGGATCCTCGAAACCTTTAACAATAAGAAACATTTTTCAACCCTGTTTATTTTCCACACTGACAATAAAGCAAGCTGTGTGTCAGGTCACCCTCTTCTATTCAGCTTTGGGAAAGAGTGGCAGAATAAATTTGACAAACACTAACCACGTAGTTTAATGACTATCCTGGAAGCCACTTAAGCATCACAGCAATGGCCACATTTAAAAAAAAAATAGTAAAATATGTGTTCTTTAGAGGAAATTTCCCAGCAGTCCTTTTGATTCAAGCCCATAATTAGGTTATACACAAACAGACAATTTCAGATTTCCTTAATGTTCTTTTCTTTTCCTCCTTGCAGATAATGAATTCATTTATAGAAACCAGAATGGCACAGTGATTCTGAGAAACGTCGAAACAAACAATTCAACAATATTAATAGAAAACAAAAAAATTGTAAGTATTTTCTATATCAAGTAGAAGAATTTCACAGTTCTCTTGCAGTTAGATCAGTAAAGCAGAAAATGACTTGGGTTTCAACTTCATGTATTGTCGGGGAGAAGCAATACACTGGTAATACTATGGGCCATGCAATGACTGATAATGGGAAATTGAACTCCAGCTTTTGTTATTATTCTGCAGGCTTTCTTTCATACTACAGGAAAGTTTCATATAGATATTTGAAACTAGTCTTGCATATCATATATAATTGAAAGATGCATAATTCTCATCTCTACATGCTTAATATAAAAGAGAGTTGACACAATTTATTGTCTGTTGGTAACGTTTTCCACATTCCTGTGTGCAAATACTTATTTTTTAATTTGTGGATTTGCCTAATGGTTGAAATGTAATTTCAGTGTTGTTAATGAATAGTGTTGATGAATGGAAATGGTTTGCATGTGAGAGAAACCCTGAGAAATTATTGGGAAAAGAAGTTAATAGGTGGCTATTAAAATGAATGAAAAGAAAATAAATCCACAACTGATACAGAGTATTACTTATAATGATGAAAGTATTTTGTAGTGCTGTTTTTTGTGGTAGAAAAAGACAGCATTGTGTCAGAAGTTAGAACATTAAATGTCAAAGTGTTTTCAATATTTCCTGTAAGAAGTTAATTTCCGAAGTAAAGTACACTTATGTTTGCTTCAACAATGAGATATGAATCACATTGTCCTGGTAAAATCGCCACTTATGCAGTACCCGCCTAAGGTTTTTATTAACTTGGGGTGTTTTTATTGTACTGTATTGTTGCATAACTGTAAAAGTAGAGAATAGCTAACAGAGACTTATCTTAATGACCCAAGATCTTCAGAAAACAGCCTTAGAAACTCAAAAACTAAAGGTAAATCTACAAGAAAACTGTAAAAACCACATTCCAGGGTGGTTTTATTTTGCAGTATGAGTATATGACTCATACAGAGCTCAAGCAGTATTAATTCATTTTAACAAGACAAAGAATTTATCACTGAGTTATTATTGCAGGACCCAACCTTAAACTTCACTTGCTACTGTTTAACCTTCAACCTTTGGTACATCATATATGCAAGCTTCTTTCACCACAGCATAACCCCTTTCTTTATAATTCTACTAAGGGTAAGGGAATGGGCTGGCTTCTTTTAATGTCAAGACCTATTGAAATTACACTGCTCCCATTTGGCCTGCTTATTCCCATGTTGTTTTTGTTTGTGTGTTTGTTTTTCACTTTATGGCTTTTCTAAGGAAAATGCAGTATTACAAGATAATTCAACTTTTTCATGCCATGGCCTCCCCACTGCCTGGTCTACCCTTGTTCCTGTGTCCTCTTGGTAAATAAATCTGCAGAACATGACCTCCACATTAATCCAAAAAGACCCAGTACAAAAGCTGATGTGACACTTCATCCAGGAATGCCCCATCCCTGGAAACATTCAAGGCCACGTTGGACAGGGCTCTGAACAACCTGACCTATTTGAAGGTGTCCCTGCTCATTGCAGAGGGATTGGACTAGATAACCTCCAAAGGTCTTTCCCAACACAAACCATCCTATGATCAGTTCCCTCTGCCTGTTCCCCATTCACCACTCCTTGGGGAGGACTCTCCCAGAGGGATGCTGTGCCTTCCCCTGCAGCCCAAATTCCCCCTGCTAGTTTGGTCCTTGGGGATCTCTCAAGGACTTGCATCTAATTTGTTAGATGAGAGGATGAGATTTAAAAGGTAGTAGATGAGCAGTGTGTTAGTGGCACCTCTCTTTGACCTTGGGGAGCCAGTAATGTATTATATTGAAACACACTGGAAAGCAGAAGGGATGCCTGCACTGTACAAGTGATAAGTGGAATGGGGAAAAGGTAATTTCTGACAAGTCTGAGATATTTGGGGGTCTTTTCTTGTCAGTAAGGCTTACAGTGCAGCTTTTTGCGGAACTGTAGGTCAAGGTGCACTTGGAAACCTGTATTGCCACAGCATCCCAAAGACTATTTTAACTTTGGAAAATGCAGTGTTTTTCCTCATTGTTGTCTTAATTGAGACAATTTGTTATGTCTTTTTATAATATTTTGCTCCAGCGGGTATTTGCTGTTTGTTATCTCTAGCACTTTGGCCAGTGGCTGCAGGGAATGAGGGGCAATTTATCAGGGTTTTCCACTTCCTGCTGACCACAGCTGCTCCACCAGCCACTGAGCAGTAGGTTTGTAAGGAAAATTTGGAGTTTTGTGAGATAGCTGCCTGATCTGAGTCACAATGCAGTTATGCTTTCTCTTATAAGAGCATATATGTGGCCACGTAACATTTCTGGTTTTTAAAAAGAGATTGGATGTATTATCTTTTAAGACACTTAGTCTGGCAGTACTCTTGATTAGAAGCATTGTTGTCATAACAATTTGTTTTAGTTGTTATTGATGTGAAAAGTTGGAAAATATTTATTTTAATCTCTCATTTCTTTTCTAGGTCTCCTTAAAGGCTATTCGATATGAAGTGTCACCTGACCGGGAATATGCACTTTTTGCTTTTAACGTTGAACCGGTAAGTAAATAGCTTTGATTTCAAAACACAGAGCCACTGGCAAGCTTTTTTTATTTGTTTGTTTTTCTCACTTCTATGCCAGCATGATGATATTTTAAATTAATTACTTCCTATGAAACAAAGAAAGAACTCCCCACTCTTAGACATTCTGAAAGCATGTCATACTGCCATCTAGTAGAGGAGAAAAGTATAAATTGCACCGTAGAGGAAACACTGTCGTTGCCAGGATTTTATAGTCTTTGGGAAGGGGATTGTAAGGACATGTCTTTGCTATGAGGATTTCTATTCCTTTTCTGTGCAATTTTTTTTTCCATGATGCCTTTTTCAGTCACACTATAAATTTCTTCCCAAGAACAAAAAGCAACTGTCAGTGTCTCCCACAACTGAAATAATACATTAATTATGGTGTCACTGTTCCCAGTGCTGCAGTTAGGCTTGAGCTATCACTTTCATTATAAATCCTTTTCTTCAGAGGATTAGGTATAAATCATTCGTAAGAAATCACTGTTGAGTTGCTACTAAGTTTTAGATTAGGGTGAATTTTCTACCAAACTTCAAAAGAGAGAAGTGTAATGAGTCATTTTTAAATGATGGGTAAAGTATCAGACACATGGGAAGCAGTTCTTGGTCATGAATAATATTTATTTTCTTTTTAAATTCAGCTGGTATAAGACCTGAAATGTTTGAATGATAGCTTTGCTGTACTACTTGGACAAACCGTAAGCCCATTCAGTTTGTTTCCATAATCCAGAACTGCACCAATTCCTCAAAATGAAACTAATTCATTCACCAGCAGCTGTAATTCTTCTTCCATAAGATAAATCTAGTTTCAGCTGCTAACCAAAGGCAATTTGTTGGTCCTTCAGGTAGTTGAGGTTGTGTCTCTGTTGCTCATCTAATTTCTCTGCTGTCATCTATGGAGTTATTCCTCACTCACAGGGGTATAAAAGTCAGGAAAACCATGGCTGGTGTTAGAAAAAAATAAAATAAAACTGTATTAGAAACTTTAGGTGCAATTCATAAAGACTTTTTTGCTGGGAAATCATTGTTGGTGCAGCTTCACTTACCCAAAACTTAGCAGAGTTCCAGACAGATTGATGTGCAATTGTGAAGTTAAATCTAAATATGGGAAACACAACCTAATGGCCACTGAACAAGTAGAGCCTTTGTCTGAAAGCCCCCCTGCCCTGTGTGCCCGAGGGGGGTTGTAAAATTCAGTTCTTGTAGGGAGATTGTTCTTTGGCTGTGAAAGCCCTGTGCTGACTGCAGGCTGGATGCATTGTGCAAGCTGGAAGAGCTTCAAGTAGAGAGGGCTTCCTCAGTTCATCTGAGAATGAGAGAAAAAATCCTATACCAAGAAAAAGTCCTATAAAAATAAACATTATAATGAGAGAAAAATTTAATTCCTGAAAATCCCTTTTCATTCTCCACCCTTACCCAACAAAAGGGCTGTGTATTAGGGACATCTGCAAGAAGCAAAGTTAGCAGCTTTTGCTGCCCAGACTTTGCTTGCCATCCACAGAGGAACAGGCATTCGATGCAGGCAGTGGAGGAAGAGGAGGACGGGAATGGAAAGGGATGGACTGGATGCGTTTCCTCCACATCCTCCTATCTACCTTTCAGTGCTTTCAGATCTGTGGGTTTGGGGTGAAGGCAAAACATGGGGTTTGTGGTGCTTGAGGTGCCCAGCTTGAGAAGAGAGAGCAGCACACAGCCAGGTGTGCCAAATCTTCTTGCAGAAAAAAAACCCTGGAGGCAAGAGCTGGAAACACGACCTTTGGGAAGATTTGGGGGTTGGACTAGATGACCTTTAAACAGTCCCTTCCAACCCAAACTAGTCTATGATTCAGGATGTGACTAGACATATGTTCGGTGTAAAAGAGCATTGCAAATTGTTAAAGTATTCATATAGGAGGCTATGACAGCAAGACTTCTGAAACATAACTAAATCCCTTCCTTTTTCCTTCCAAATCCATGCTGATAAAGGATACAAAAGGTATCAAGGTATCAAGATTCAATGTTGGATATTGCAACCTTAAGCTATGATGGGTGGCTCTTTGTTTATTGAAGTTGCAATAACTGATAAATTCCTTATTCAGCTCTCTTATTACTTGGTATGCAGACTGTGGCTACAAATAGTTGCACGTTAGTTAGCTTTTCACATTTGCTGCATTTCAAATTGTATTCTTGGACAAAATTCAAATGACGCTGTTTTCTGCCACAGAAGAAATTGATTAACAAAGCCTTGGGCAGTTGTCCTTGTTGCAAAGTCACAAGGAAGTTTCAGGAAATGTGTTGGCAAAGGACATTTGTTTTAAGTCTAATTCTACAAATACTTTCAAAAAGGAACTTCTTGAAACTATCATGGACTGATTTTATAGGTGTCAGAAAGTATTGCTTTAGTTTTTGCCATTTAAAAGTGTGATGCACTGCCTTTGAATTGTTTGTGAGCAGTGATGTTTTCATCTTTTTTTTTTTTTTTTGCAGTTGTACTGCATTTATATATGTGTAAAATTTCTTAATATCCATCATAGGAAGTAATAATTTATCAGAATTCTAATATAAATGGGTTCAGCCTCTAATTTTAATATAGGCTAGGGATAAAAATCAAAATAGAAAAGTTGGTGTGTCACCCCAATGAAGTGAAATATTTTAAAGAGAAATGCCACAAAATCATTTTAGGGCAGTAATAATTTTCTTCTAAGGTTTTTCTATTTATTTGCACAGAAGCATCTCTGCTCAGTGTTGGGTCTGGGTAACGGCACTGACACCCACACTGGAATAGCACAGCCCTGAATGAGCAAACACCTATTTTGCAAAGCCATTGAAGCAACTAATGTGTGTTTTCCTGTTGTGTCCCTTCATCATCCTAAAGGATGGTGAATCGAAGCGCTTTCCTTTAAAGGTATTTCTCCCAGGAAGCTTGGCAGGTGGCTGTGGGACTGGCGTGGGTACACTGTGGCTAGTCGAGCTGTCGGGTTTCATTCTAAATGCTTTTTTGCAGCGTTTATATTTACAGAAGTTTAATCTTTCAGGCAGCAATATTCTGGGTAAGCCTTGTGCTAATAGGGAACTTTTCTAACCTTGAACACAGAAGATTTGTTCTTTTTCTGGAAAGGTCATAGGAAAGGCACCAGGCTTCTTTGTCTTTAAAATACTCCTGCAATTTTTTCTGTTGTTTGTTTATTTTCTGTTTCCTTACACTAAAGCAAGGTCAAACCTGAGGCTGAAAGCATAGGGTGAAGTTTTGGGAAAGCACTGGGGAAGAAATACACCCATAGAGAAAATTTTACTTTCAAATAATTTCCCCCCTGAAAAAGTGTGTGGGGCTCTGGCTATAGAGTTCAATGACTCCAAAACACGTAGGCAAATGAGGTTTAACCACAGCAGCTCAGCAGAAAGGCTGCAGAGGGTCAAGGCTGTCGCTGGTGGTGTCAAATGAAAGCCACTCTTGCCCAGTACATGGTTCCACCAGCACTGGCTGAACCAACTCCATGTTCTCTTCATGTCTCCCGGGGAGACACAGAGGTCTCTGGTGTTTGGTCTGGAAGCATGTTTGTGGGTCTCTGTGATTTCCAAAAGGGTTTTCCTAAATAGCCAAGTGACAAAACACCTCTTAAATTCTGTAGCATGTCTGCGACTGGGAGAACCATGGGCTGAGAATAATGATGAGCCCCGTGGGCTTGTGTAGATTTCTGTGGTGCTTGGAGTTAACCAGTGGAGTTTGTGTCGTGGTGATAAATGAAATAAAGTAAATGAGGAGAAAAGTGGTTTTCTTGAGTGACATGGTAAGACATTAAGTAGAGAATATTTAATTGCCTTTATTATGAATAGCTGTCGTTTTAATGCAAGAGAGGAAATAAAGTGGCCAAGATTCTTCTTAAAGCTATTTGTTCTTCATTTCCAATTTACCAGTCCATTACTGTGTTTGAGCTAGTTAAGAGCAATTACACACAGGAAATCCTGGCTGATTAATATGGACCAAACCACTAAGTCTTCTGAACGGCAATTAGGGCTTGGAGACTTTTATGGCTGATACAAGAGCCACTATTACCTATTTTGCAGTTAAAAGAATGCATTTTTATAATGCTGGAAGCTGCAAAGAATTAATCATCATTGTAATTAGAGTAGGCCCAAGTATTTTCTTTAGAGTGCTGAGTTTAGTATTTTTTTCACTCTGCCTGTTGCCACAGATCTCATGGGAATGGTGGAACCAGAGAGATCTCAGAAAGACCCTGTCAGAACCCCAGACTTTGTGTTTAGAGTATGAATGAAGTAAAAAAGCAGTATTTATAGAAAATAACATATTATTATTGTTGTTGATATTATTTTTTACTATTTTTCCAAGTCTGATTGTTGTGTAGAATGAACAGATTTTGTGCTTATGGCTCCAATTACAACCTCATGCTGCTTTAATTAGTTGCGTAAAAATTAAAATAATATAACACTTGTTATTTCCAAAACACTAATGGGTATAAATATTAATGAATCCTCACAACATCCTTTCGAGTTAGGTGAGAACTATTATTATGATAAATATGCCTTTGAAAATTAGACACTATCATAACTACCATCAGTAATACCGCTGATAGTGTTGCTATGATATTTATTACTTAACTGAAATGGATTTACCACTGCTAGAAATGGGTTTGCATAAATCTATTTTCTTTCTATGGCAATAAATACATTTCAAATTTACCTTTTTCCTTCCCACCCAATGTTGTTTTCATGAACAATGAAAATGTATAGTGATTACATGAGGTGAGCACAGTTAGAAAATTTATGCCATAAAAAATGTCACCTGCTTTAGAGATTTGTTTCATTTTTTGATGTTTGTTGTAAACTAGTAGGGTCTTTGAAGCTTATGTTGATAGTTTTTCTCTCTTTTTTTTCATATGAATGTGGTTTTGAATTTTTGTTGCTCATAAACTAGAACTCCTTCTCTGTTGTAAAGCAACACAATACAAGGGCAGTGTTGACTATTCTCAAAATCTAGTGGCTAAAACTATTTTCCCAACATTTTCAGGCCTAAAGCACTGTAATTTTGCTTATTTATGAGAATCAGTTACCCATTATTAGAGTAAATAATTGTAGCTTCACTTCCTACATAAAAAGAAGAAAAAATCAGTCCTAATGATGTAAAGTTTATATTAATTAAAATGCTTTTCTGTTTTTGTATCTATGCATGTATTTTCAAGCCAGATATCTTCTCTTTTCTTGATTCACCAGATGATTGTCATTGTTCAGTTCTTCTGTAATGAGTGGAAGTCGAGTTACTAATGAATAGACCAGCCACTCATCAAATCTGATGGCTTGCTAAATCTTGAGGCTTTTTCATAAAAAAAGCATCTTCAGTTGCTTCCCATAGAATAAATACTACTAATACCATTCAGCTAATATTTAATATTTCAGTTAAATGCTCACAGCTTCTGAAAATTGCACCATTTTTATGAGTGTGCCCCCGCGGGGTTTTCGCGCGGTGATCCTGCGATGCCAGGGCTGAAAGTGAGGGGCCTTCTTTTTCCTCCTTCCTCTTAAGTATTCTCATGTCCTGGTTTGAGTCGTGTTATTTCAACAGCCAAGATCAGTAGAGTAAATATCCATGTTTAATAATGTGCTTTTTAGCCTATTTGTAGTGATAAGGAGAACAGAAGTGCTCCAGTTACATTTACATAACAAAAGCTAAGGCTTGTGTGTCCAGAAGTATTGTATTAACAAGAAAGTACTGAGAACGTGGGGGAGGTTAATTTTCTGGGTGATAGTTTACTTTGGATTTGAAGCTGAAGCAGCAGCTATTATTTGACAAAATTTAAAAGGCAATAAATTATTTTAAAAGGAGAGTGTTGTGGTGGGCTTTTTTAATTATGAATCTGTTCTACTTAAAATACCCTTTATGAAAGACTGCCTGTCTTCTCTAATCTCAAAACCATCATGAATAAATTCCCTAATCTTCCGGGCTGAGTAGCAGCAACAAGATAGACAAAAGAGGATTTTCAGGGGGATCAGAGTAGGTTGATTCAAAAATGTTTCTACACTTCCATTTGCTTCTCTGCCAGACCTGGAGGTGTGCAGCTTACCCAGGACACCAGCCTTCCATGGTCACCTTACAATGAATAAGCTACAGCTGCTAATAAGGAAACTTTGGGCAACCAGGAGATTTTCCTGAGAAGGCTCTCAGCTCAGGCACAAGTAGCAATATCTCTGTCAGACATACTGGCGTGCCGAGTTTTTCTGTCGCATGTTGGTATCAGTAATTGGTTCAGCCTAATTAATATTTGATATCTGCAGTGGCACAGAGAGAGAGAGAGAGAGAGAGAAGGTTGCCACACAACTCTAAAGGGATTTATGGGTTTTCAAAACTCTATTACAGCGTTGTGCAAACACTGTCTTCTCAGGTGTCCTCAGCTGTGCCTTTGACAGCAGAGCCCTTTCAATCACAATATGTTTTTTCTGCTGCACAGGCTTACAAAATTAAAAATTCTTGCTATGGAAGGGTGAATACCCATTTTAATTGAGTAAACATGTTATCAGGTGATGGGAATATTTGCTCTTCCTGCTCAGCAGTCCTCGGTCTGTCCAATTTCTGTCACACTGTGTGTTTAGAATATAAATGTTTGGATGCAGGCACAGGACAGTGGAGCAATAGCTAGTGACAAGTTTAATCTTAGACCTCCCTTTTGAAGGAGAACATATAGAAACTAATTTCCTTTTGGTAACTTTCAGGACCAATTTTGGACTAACACGGGGGAAGAGAAGAGGTGAAAGCTATTCTTTATTTTGTTTTGGAGGAGCCTCATAGTTCATTTCAAATCCCTAAAAAGCTCCAGCAGAAAATGTCTTCCTTTATGTAGCCTTACTCTGTGCTCTTAGAAGCAATCCTTCTGCTTTGACACAGCCCAGTTTAATTACAGAAAATAATCCAACTTAAACAGAAAAGTAGAGCAGGGTTAGGCACTCAAATACATGAACTGCAGGGACATTTTGGTAGTTAAGCTCCTTGGGCCATGGGGCAAGAGCTTCCTGGCTAAAAGTAAGGGTCTGGCATTGTAACTCCGGGAAGAAGTAGCAACAAAAAAATGTGGAGTGAAATGACATATCTCAAGTCTGAATACTTGTGCTTTATTTTCCACTTTTACCAAAGGGAAAATGATGGACACTGAGTCTCAGCAAAGAGGAATTTGTGGGTGGAGCCTTCCTACGTTTATTGTCCGTGGAAAAAAAGCGTTTGCATGCATTAAATGCAAGGAATGGATGTTCACCCCAGTATCGTGGCCTCAGAAGGTATCCTAGGAATGGGACCATCTCAGTGTTGAAGGAACCAGCAGGGACCCTGTGTTTATCTTGAGTAGCCAACATGGTTACATGTGGCCTGCAGTGCTTTCCTGGAGCAAACAATCAACCCACACTGGGATCCTAGTTCTTTGGCTCTGTTACTCCCTGTTATTGGGGGATGTTGTCAGCAGGAAGTTGGTGCTTATGAAATGATGACCCAGATGCATTCATAAAACACGATATGTGTTTGTCTGAGCTGAGAGGCAGGTCTTCCTGCTGTCCTAAGTCTCCATATTCCAGTTTTGGCAACGCATGCTCCCTCTATAGCAATGGTTTCAGTAAAACTGCACAAAATCTTAATTTCTTACTGAATTTCCATTCCAGGGAGTGTTGTTTAGTCTGATTGCAACAAAATGCTAACTGTGTGGAATGGAGAGCATATGCTGACTTCAGCTGGTGTGTCACCTCTGAACTTTAACTATTTTCTGTTAAAAACAAAGGATTAAACTCTTGCTGTTCTTCTAATAATGGAGATAAATGGAGTTAGGACTGAACTTTAAGCCTCCTGATCTGAGCTGGGAGACTTCAATACAAATCTCACAGACATGACTGAGTGCAAAATAATATTTCAGACTAAGTTGGACAGCTTTGCTCATGTAGCAGAGGCCAGCAAACTGTATCCTGCATTTATTCACAGGCACAGATATGCATCAGTAAACTGAAAAGCAAATCCACAGTTCCAGAGAAGACTAGAGTAATATCAAAAGTCAAAAATAATTAGCCTGTCACACAAGATTACATAGGTATATTATGTATTCGTATCTGCTATCAGCAGCCTTCCTCTGTAAATATTTTCTTTAGCAAATGAGATTTTCATCAAACAGAGAAGGAAAATAAAAAGACTCAAAGCAAAACACTATGATACAAAAATAACCAATTTTTTCTTTGCTTGGATAAGATTAGATTTTTCATTCTGCTTTCTCTTCTAAGTGTATAAATGATCTAACTTGAACAGACAAGACTGGTAGAGATTAATGCTCTAACAAAAGCCACAAAACATCTTAAAAATAACCTACAATTTATTTTTTAATAAAACATAGGAAAGGTAATTGTACAAGTTCTCCCAGATAGTCAAAATCAGATAGAGACTCAGCAGTAAAAACATTGCATTTTCTTTTTTGCACTCCTATGGGAATCCATCTTAGTGAAACATGGGGGAATCTTCTGTGCTTTAATAGTAATGAAATAAATGTAGCTGTATAAAAATTACTGGAAAAAAAATGGAATTAATAAAGAACTAGGTTCATTGCAACATGCGGAGGCTTCAGAATTACATTAGAGGTGAGTTCCTAGTTTTAGCATAACTTTGCTTCTTAAGATTTTAGGGACAATAAAATCTCATTTTGTGCTGGATTCTCATAGGTGTAGATAGTTATTTTAAAATGTTAAGGAAAGAAATATATTAGGATGCAAAATGGGAAAACAGCAGTGTTTTAAAAAGCAAAATCAGAAGGAATTTAATTCTGATGTCAATGCAGAAACATAGGAAGCAGTCCCAGCCTGCAGGAGTTTATAATCTAATTCTTCTCATTTCCAGTCCCTTTTATTTATGTATTTTTAATCACTGGAATAAGAAAAAAGTATGTTTAGTGCCCTCTTCTGGAAAAACACATCTTATTATACAGAGCACCCCGATGAAAATTCTGTACTCAGAAATGCAGAAATCTCCTGATGCAAACGTTCTCCTCTTTAGCTGAGTTACATACCCGAATCCAAGCACTACATTTAGCCTGGACAAGTGCCCTTTGTCTCTTTAACTGCCTGCAGAACTCTGTTTTTATCAGGGCTATGTTCAAAATAATAATTAACGATCCTCCTTGGGCAGCTAACAACCCAGATTTGCAAATGGAATTTTCTATTCTCTTTTACTCTTCTCAGAAAAATAAAGCTTGTTTTTGAAAAGGGAAACAAATCATAGGGCTTTAGTCAGATCTTTAAAAACATAAGTCCTCAGATTTTGATGTACAAGAGTGGAAGAGTACCCATACAGAGATGCTGTTGATGGTGGTGTTGTGAAGGGTTGTGCAGCAGGCAAGGAACAGGGGATCTGTGTTTCTTCCTGTCTTGTTTGCTCTCCCCTCACATTCTGAAGAGATGCCCATCATCACCAGAGTCCATCTACCCCTTGGGAGAGGTCCACAGCATCACACAGAGGACAGACAAAGAGCTCTGCTGTCTTGTTTGTGTTTGTCTTGTGTTGTAAAACTATGATTTTAGTTTATTTTTCCTAATATCAGTAAATAGAAATGTTGCCTCCAGTCACTTAGATCCACGAGTACGTCAAGACACAGCTCAGAACCTTCTGATATCATATGGAACTAGAATATGCATCTTCCCCTGAACAGAGAGAGCACTTTTGGACCGAGGTCCCTGGCATATATCTGAAACTCCCATTCTCCTTTCACATCCACTTCAGTGCTCTTAAACTTCTGCTCTATAATGCTTTTTGAAGGTCTCACCCTTCTTGTCTTGGATTCCTTTCTTTGAGTCTTCTAAGAGTGCCCTGAGCCTATGACCATCGTTTCAGTGAGAGTGTTAGCTTCTTTGTATTTTTCACCGTCTCAACTGCTATAGAAGAAAAAGCAATTTTGATACGCTAAGAGTAAATTTCAATAGAAAGAACATATGCTGTGGTTCTGTAGTTGCTAATTTCTGCTGCTAAAGTGAATTATTTAAAAGTGAATAAATTAATTAGATATACTAAGCATTCAGCCCATTTTCATGGCTTAGTTCTCACATAATTGCTACAAAGCTGCACCATTTGGATTGTAAGCTTCACCAAAAAGGTTTTTAGAATCTTGCCACATCCTGTCTGCCCAGCTTAAAAAATGTTTCATTTAAAGAAGGCATTATCTAACATTTCAGTAAAAAACATTGATTATTAAACATTGATTTCTCATGCTGCCCTTCGGCCCTCAGACTTAGAATGCCAAAGTCAACCAAGGTGAGCATCAGTCGAATGTAGGTGTGAACAATGTACACTCCCTGACTGTGTCAGCCGCCCTGGGCTGCCTTTATAATCAGTGTGCTCCAGGGAGTAAATCTGAGGTTAAAATCGACCCCAAAGACTGGTGAGAGGAATCATACCCCAAACAGGCTTTTGGCACCATTGTCTGGGAAGAGGGTGTTGCTGGATGCAGTTGTAGGTGCAAAAAGGGTAAATGCTTATAAAGAACAACTGGAGAGGTTAATGCCAGGCACATCCCTCAAGGTAGACAGCTGCAAAGAGAGAGACTTCAAGCTGGGAAAATATTTTGGGTAAGGATGACTATAAATAAGCTAACTCTTATTTTCTCTCTGAATTGGCTTTGAGCTACTGTCTGAGCCAGGACAGCAAACTGGATGAGCTTTGGGTCTGACACAGTGCAGACATTTTCATTATATAATATCATGTGTATGTCAGTTGTATGTTTTGTGTGTTTGTATGGATTGGAAGTTTTTCTGTGTTTCTTAGGTTTGGGATAATTTTCTCCTCCTAAAATTTTTATTTGACCCCAGGCTACCTCTGTACTTTTATCCTTGTTGTGTAATAATGCAAAGTTGTTTATCTTTTATTTCCTTTCCTTAGATATGTTGTTTGATGTGTTAGCTTTGCAACATTAGCTTTGTACTAGATAATTTAATTCTCATTTCCAAGTCTCTGAATCGGACTATAAAACAGGCAAGTGCAGTGCTTGGAGAATTTCCATGCAGTCTTACACTCCTCCTGATGCAGTGTGGGAGGGGAACCTGGGAGTTTATGTCATGTGACGTGAATACCGATAAAAGTTTAAAAACAGGATCAACAACAAAATGAGCTCGCTATTCCTAACCCCCCCAACTTGTAATTCTTAATAACTTGCTCACAGATGCTTCCCAATAACATGAGCAACAACAAGTGCACAAAGGCTGGTGCAAAAATCCTACTGGGTGTTTTGTAGCTGCCGCTTTATTTACCAGTAAAAAATAGAGCGGTCGTCCTTTAAGCCTGTGACTGCAAGTGTTTGCTGGTGCTGCTGGTGCCAGTGGAGCGCTGTGAGGGACAGGTGGCTCGGGAGCAAAAGGAGGCTTTTGTAATTGCTTGGCAGGGCAGAGCTGTATTAGAGTGCAGCAGCAGTTGGCAGATTGGATTAACGCTCTCCTAAGGGCGAGATCTGGCACACGAGCTGTATGTTAATACCTGTAGCCTAAGTTGATTCTTGAGCTGCGTTTGCAGCAAAAAGAGCATCCACTTCCACCATGTCACCAAGTCATAAATCCTAAAGCCAGCCTTGAAATTCCCTTTCAGCATTGTCAGCAGTACAAGGCTCTCAAAAGAGTAATTTGGAAACAAATCTTTTAATAAAGAATTATTATCATGAAGCAACTGAGATAGATAATCAGTTTGTGGAACATGAAGTAACAGCATTATCTTACAACACTGCAGCCCATCTATTACTCTAGTGGATGTTGCCACTGCAATTTATTTGTGGTTCTTTTGCATACTGGAGATGACACTGTTTGTGAAGGAGTAACTCCTGGGCTTTGCTGCAGTTTCAGAGACCTTTTGTTTGGTAGCTGGAAAATCAGTTTCTAATCCCAGCATTCCCCTTGCATGTTTGTGGAAGAGATTTACATATTAATTCTGTACGTTATCTGCAGCCCATGACCCTGTTAAGATTGGCTTGAGCTTGAGTTACGAACACTTCTAAAATGCAAGTCGCTGCAGCATGAATGTACTGTCCATTCCTCATGTTACCTTGAGGTGAGATTGCAGCTGCTCCAAGGAAGCCTCTCTGGTGTGGGTGACAGGCCATCCATAGCACTGCATGACTGGAGAGCTGTTTTGGTCATCCTTTATGCACCAAGGACAAGCCTGTAGACTGAGGCTCCTTCAGGCTTGTATTGCAAAGTTTTATTTTTCAGTTTTAGAGACTGAAGAGTTAAAAGATTTGAAAAATCGAGCCACACAAAGACTGTCCGTGATGATTGACTGCCTCCTGTGCTCTTCCACTCTCCATTCCTTACACACAGTGTTTTATTCCCTTTTTCCAAATCAGTTGCTAAAATTTCTTCCCAGTTCTGGAGATACCCACTCAGTCATACTTGGTTGCCCACAACACTGGTTAGCAGTGGAACAGCTCCTTATTCACACTGGTGTGGTTGAGATGAAAAACTGACCTGGATGCTCCCCTTTCCAAGAAAAATGGTTTCTTGCCTTCACTCAGCTGTTGCATCTCCATTCTCCAGGTATACATCTTGCTCCTTTTGACCAAGTGTTAGTTCCTCTGGAATACAGAGATATTTATATCAAAGGCAACCAGTTGCCAAAAGTTCTTTATGTCATTTGATCCAGAGAGACCACCTTTCCTGCACAAACCTGTTTTCTCAGTCTCTACTCTTCTCTGAGATCCCCAGACATCCCCACAGTATGTCTCAGTGTGCACTTTTGTGACTGTCACCACGTCACACATGTCAGCTGGGTACAGTGCAGTGGGTAAGAACATCCCAAAACAGGTTGTTTGATAACAGCTGTGGGTTATTCGGTGCCAGCTGAACCAATGCACAGGAAATGCTCACTGATAGCATTTCATTATGGTTTTCCTAGTTTATTAGAGGCACAAAGAGAAATCAGCACTGTTCCTTGGAGGGCTGTAGAAGCAGGTTGGCACGTGGCATGAGACTGTATTAGAGGTATATTGCTTGGGAAGTGATAAAGTATAAAGGGATATTTCTCTGTAGAGACAAAAGACAATTTGCTGTCTCGGAAGAAAACAAAATAGGTCAGTATCACGATGAATCTGAAAGGTGAGAATGTTGAAAGACCTCAAATTATATGGCTCTATTGATTTGTTTGGTTCTTGCAAGAAATCGAGCTTCATTGAGTGTAGAGTATAAAATACCAGTATGGATTTTGGTGCGTTTTTCTTTTTTATTTGTTTGTTTGTTTGTTTTATTACAGTGATAAAAAAGGGATAGTATGTAGTTTTTCAGAGAATCTAGTTCCAGGCTGATTACTATTATTAGCAATAACATGGGGGTAATACTTTGCTATAATAGTTGGGATGGGGAGAATACTGCTGACCAGTCTGTCTCTACCGGCCTACAAACCATGCCTCAGCCAGAGGTAACCCATTGTGCTCTAAATCACAAAGACATGGGAGAATGAAAGATCAGAAAATGAACAAAACATTACCAAGAAGTTGGTGGTCAGTTACAGGAATGAATTTTTCATCCCTTCAGAGAGCCAGTTTGACATGTAATGGGAAAAGAGGGTTTACTTCTCAGCAGAACTGAAGGGTTCAAGTTATTAATCAATTTTCCAGTTGTACAGCCACAATAAAACCAAAGATATCATAAAAAATTTTGGTCAAGGCAAATGATGTTGACTCATTAAGTGAAAGTGTAGTCCTTGCTATTAACTTTCTTCAAAAATACAGAAAATTCTGCAAGCAGGTACAGTGATTTGCTTTAATTCTCCACAGCAGAAAAACATAAAGAAGTATGGCAGTTTTCCTTTTCTCTATTGGAAGATTTATACAAATGACATAGTTACTCTGTAAAGATAGCACTGCATTGCTTGTTGGCGATGGACCAACAGAAGAATCAATGTGATAGTGTGGTTGTGTCAACGGGCCATCCTCTGCTGTACACAATATGCACATGTAGTAGAAGGAAACACAATCTCTGGCTAACATTTCCTTGTAATTTTCCTTTTGAACCTGTTTTTCCCTCCCATTTATGCCACTGTTAGATAACAGGGTACCAAGGATATGAGCTGTTTTCCAATGCAGTCCAGCAGCCTTCCTGCATTCTACTTTATTTTCTTTTCCCTCTTAATTTGTCAGCTCCAGAGCCCGGGTAAATATCACAGATATTAAAGGCCAAATGGCAAATCAGCTTTTACCTGCGTGTTTTGCATCACAGCATGAGTTACCGTTTAAGGGTGCCAGGATCTTTTTGAAAGGTGGAGTATGTAATTATGTCAAATGTTTGGGATTATTCAATCAGTTTGACATTCATATGTGCATTTGGGGATTTGTCTGCTCATAGCACAAGTAGGAAAATGGACTATATAATCTACTTCCAGTAAATGTCTTTTTAGAGACTCTTTGCGGGGAACCCTCTTAATGGATCTGGCAGTTCCTGTTCCACCGGCCACTTGTGCTGTGTTTTTATGGTCTTACTATAGAGTATAAAAAGGAATAAAGACAATTTGGGTCTGTTAAGAATCCTGAAGGAGTCTATTATTTGGAGATATACTTTATTGTTACAGAATAAGAAGTGATTGCTTTTACCCAGATAACTACTGAGTGCTTGATGATTAATTACATTAAAATATATCCTTGCTATTTTCAAACTTCAGCCAGCTGTTGTACAGTTTTATTTCTGATGATTACTTAGAGTGCTTATTTTTACTTGGGAGCATGGGATGACTTTTTGGATGAAATGTGTTATTCCTGAAAAAGAAGAAAGACACAAAACACAATAAATTTTGTGTTAAACCTTGCAAACTGTTTTGTAACACAGCTTGCACTTCTGCTCTGCCCTGTAGCTGTTCCCTTTTGAACTCTAAATTTTATGAGATTTTTTGTGATTTTTAGGTAATTCTTTAGTGTAAATAACACTACTGCATGGAGGACCAGGTGGGTCTGTGGAGTCATTTAGAAACTAGATGCAAAGGAGATTTTATTCTTGTGTTTGTCAAATAAATAATAATCATGAGATTATGGCAATCAGTTCACCTGTTACTGTTTAATAGGCTGGGTGGTAAAGCCCTAAATTAGCTGTTTTGGTAGAACAGCCTGTTGGAAGAGGAAAGGATTAGGTTGATTTTAGGAGTCTTCTTCTAAGGGCTTTCCCCCTGCCCCTTCTTTGCTTGTAAACCTCCTTGAAAGAAAGTTTGCATGTGCCTCTCGTTTGTTTTGATTCAGCACCTTGTCATACAAATATAAAAGAAAGCCTTTCGATAAATACTGATTACTGCTGGTGCTAGTATGGTATCAGCCCACAAAGTGTGACAGGGACCAGCACAGAAGATCGAAGTGTAAACTAAACCCTTCCTTTTCTCTGATGCTGATAATAAATCCTCAGCAGGCAGTGTAATCTTTCATGCCAACCCAAAGGGGATGAAAACGCATTTCACGTTTTCCTTCTAAAAATACCCTAATTTTCATCAGAAACCTTTTTCTAGTCCTTTATGAGGTGCACTGGCAGTCCCAATTTGAAAATAATGGTGACGATTTCAAATTCTTAACAAAAAGTTAATGAAGATAAAGGCCCTGTGTGTCCAGCTTTTGTCTGTGTGACAAACCAGGTGAGATGCAGGGAAGATCCTGTCTGTCTTTTTGGACTTATGTCAAGTATTTGTGCACTTGCTTTGGAGCAAAAACAAAAGCTATGAATTCTGAATTAAAGTATATGAATAATCAAATAAATAAGTGGGTCCAATTCCATCCTATTCTTAAATAACATTTCTTCTGTTTAAGCCCTACTGGACTAGGACCTGCATCCTTGGACATGAAGCAAGTGCTTTCAAGGAGACATTACCATTCACACTGTCCTTTGCTGTGCAGTGATGTGGCACAGAAATTGCTGCTTCCATTTTGTTTCTGTAGCTTGTAGGAAATACAGTTTACTTGTTGTTTTGGAATTTGGTGATGGGGATGAGGCAGATGCTCTTCTCTGCTGCTATATGTGCTGCATTGTTTGCGTTTCCACTGTCATCTGGTCAGGTCCAGGTTTCTTTTGTTGATTACATAAAATGAGGTCAGTGGCTTCTCAACAAAGTGTTGTCATATATAACTAGTCCTGTATTTTTCTGAATTTTAGAGACATAACTGCCTTTCCAGGACTTAAGTGGAAACAGATAGATCTGTCTCTTAGGTCCTTCATGATTTCATTGTAAACATGCACGTGTTGCAGAACATAATGCAGATTGAAAGTAAGCAAGATCTATGCTGTGACCTGGTATGAGAAGCCCGGTGGGAGAGGGTTTCTGGCACAGTGCTTTTAATATAATGACTTTTACAGCATTAATTGTTCACAGCTGGCATGGGAGCCTTCGTGACCCGGTTTTGCTAATACCTAGAACCCTTCAGAGCAGTGTCAAACCTGTTTTAACTTATGTTGGTGGGATGACTTGGTGCACTGGGTCTACAAAGCAGAATAGTTGCCAAAAAAACCTGCTCTGTTCAAATATGCCACTTTACTGAGAGGAGCTGTGTGCTTCTGGGATTCAGCTAAAAATTGGGGCTAAGTATATCAAATCAGTGCAAGGTTTTTTTCCAAACCCCTTGGATGGCTAAGGGGCACACAGAGAATTAATAGTGCTATTTTATTTTTTTTTTGGCTAAGCCTAAGAAACAGAGAATTTAAATAAAAATAATACTAACTTTTAAGCACCACCCAATCCCTTTGGAATTTAGAGGGATGCTTGTCTCTCTCCTATACTTTTCTTTGGTGTGGGGCTTTCCTCCTGCAGAAGAAATCATAGTTGATATATTAAGCATATTAAGCAGACATAGTCATCCTCTTGGAGAGTTAAAATTATTTCATTTGTCCTTAAGAACTAAAATAATAATAGATGTCTGATCCTGAAATCTTTGCTCATACAATCTTTGCTCAAGTAGTTGTAGTTTACATAAGCAAAACTACCGATTTTAAGGATTTATTTGAGAAAGGATTGCTCCTGTGAGTGAACTTTGCCAGCAGCACGCATTTGAAGACTACATGCTAGAGGCAAAGCAGATGTGAGATATTTTAGTCTGGTCAAAGACCCAAAAGGGTGACAAATGATTTTCAGAAAATAAAGGAGTTCTTTCAGACTTGTGCAATTTTTGTTTTCTCCACTCCTAAATTGTCTCGGCAGAGAAAATCTTTTACCTTGGTCTCCATTAAGACTCCAAGACAGCTATAAACTCTCTAGCATGGCTGCAGGGATTCTGTACCACAAGCAGGAACATCAGCAGATGTCCTGCTCAGAATATCCCTGCCTATTTCTTTTCCCTCCAGCCTGCTACATTTCTTTATTTTCCCCTGAAGGCCTCTGTTCATTTTGGGCTCTGGCTTCTGTCTCTGATAGCTGACAACACAGCATGATTTGTCACCTTGAACACCAGTCCTTGCCTCAGATCCTATTTTTTTGTGTCTACGTCATTTTCCACATCATACTGCCAGGATATTTGATGACAAAAGTTGCTCAGTAGTTAGTGGCAATGTTTGTTGGGTTGTTCAGCTCTGTGGAAAAATTTGCTCTTCCAGTGCATTTTCTTTAATGAATTTTAGCAGTTTTAGAACTTCACCAAAGCTGGAATAATATCTAAGACCACATGCATCAGCCAAGTCTCCAATATCAGCATTATAAGATTAAAGACTCTTTGGTATGACTGGATGAAGGTGGGATAATGGTCATTTATTTGACATCATCTGAAGCAGGGAGATCTAAAAAAGACACCTACTCTAAAATAAATGCTATCTTGCAGTGAAATCACTTGTGCTTCTAGCCCTTCCCTGATACCAATACACCAGAGACTCACCTTGCTGGAGGAGTCCTTATCTGAATGCCTAAAAGGAGATATGATTTGGGTATGTAACCCGATGATGTCTTGCACAGGGGAAGAAGAGAATCCCATCAATTTGGCGTTAGTTACTGCATTTCATAGGTAGAAATCCAATGCTTTCACCTCTATATTCTGGTGGTAGGTTTTTTCAGGGAGTCCATGCTGTAATGTAAAGATTTAGTGTTTGAATTCAAATTATAACAGAGAAGTTTCTCTCAGTATCTACAGAATGATGTGCTTTGTGTTTATCTGCCTCTCTACTGAGCCTCCAAAAGATGTAAGCCTGTTACAGGCACCACTATGCAGCCTTGCCCTCAAGAGTGATGGGTAGTAAGTCATGCTTGCTTGCCTGTGATTCTAATTGTGTGCTTGGGATGGCCACTGCTGAGGCTGGCAGCACCATCCAGGCCATCTCATGGTTTCTTGGAATAAGTGAAAACAAAATAATTGTGCAAAAGCAGAGGTACCTAAGGAAAAATAATTTTGATCAGACAAACTTCATTGGTGAAGCAAATATTCAAGAAGTTGCTCCTTTGTCCTCTGAGATAGGATGTTTTATGAGAGCTAGTGGAGAGCAAGTGGCTTAAAGATTTAAGTAGAAGCCAAATGGAATGATTATTAGATTTATTTATTTAGTTAGTAGCGTGCAGTAACAGTACAGAGTTACAAAAGTGAGTGCCTGCATAAATATGTATAAAGTCATTCGTATTTAGACCTTCTACATTAGTGCCCTGACTCTTGTGTTGCTCAGCCTTGCTCACCTTGAGCAACCACGGACCCCTATTTATTAAGGATTGCATTGTCACTAGTGGAAAATCAGTCCACCAACTGCTAAATTGCTGACCTTACCTCTGGTGTTATTATTGACTACTTATAAAATAAGTAATAAACTCTCCCTTCTGAGATGACCTGCCATGCAAACTGGTGAGCTCCTCCCCAAGGCCCAGAGAGTGCAAATTGATATGAAGATGCAATGTAGCAGGTCAAACAAATGTGAGGTCAACTTTACACCCTAAGTCAATAAGGTTTCATTTGCTGCCTGACACAGGTCTTACAACCACTTTGAGATCACCCAGTATCACTCCCTGTTTTCTTTATGTGGGAATAAAGCAAAAAAATATTAATTCTATCCCTGGTGTGTCTAGTTATAATGATGGAGAATGTCTCCAGCTGACCAAGGTGTCCTCATTAATGATTGTTCTATATTTAGCCCTTGCAGAGACCATGTGCCCCCAGTTTAATCAAAGACCTGGTAGTCATGGTAACGACACAGAGCATCTGGATGTATACGATTTGCCAAACACTGTAATAAAGTGCAAGATGAAAAGAACACACAACAGCATTAGGTGAATTAATCTATTTTTCTTTTCTACTACAGATTCTGAAGTGTTTAGAAGAGCTCCCTAGCCATAAATGCTAGACTGTTTTTGCAGAAAAAGAGCCATATTAACACAGGTGACAATTACTAATCTCCTTTTTTGTTTGTTTTGTTTCTTAATTCCATTTTGCAGGTGTATCAGCATTCATATACGGCATATTATGTCCTCAGCAAAATACCTCATGGGTAAGCAATTTTTCAATGTCTTAATTTTAAAGCTCAACCATTAAGAATTCTGCAAAATAACATGTATTGTGACAAATGGTTTCAGCTGCAGCATCCACTGAGCTGTGTGTTGTACAAAACATGACATAGTCTGGAAGCAGAAGTACTCAGCTTCCCTGGAGAGTCAGACTACATGAATTTCATATTCCAGTTTTCAAGTTTTTGGCTAGAATATATGTGTGTTGGCATCTGGCTGAGAGCCATGGTTGGCCACTCACCAGAGCACTGTCAGAGGATCTATCCAGGAGTGTTTCGTTCCTTAAATGTGGTCAGAAATGAGGCGTTGCCCTTCAGTTTTGGATCTCTTGGCAGGTTCCCTTGATACAAGTACTCTCTCTAGCATCCCATCTGAAGGCAAGATAGACCATTAGCCTGTTCCCAGGGTCCCAATGCTGCTTAGTTACATGCACACACAATTATACTGAAGCTACAGGCCTTTGGGTTTTTGTTTTCAGAGTGTGAGGTAAGTACAGACAACAAGAATGCCAGACAGGCTTTAGACAGCATTTCTAAACATAATGAAAGCATATTGCTTTACCTGAAGCATGTAGCATGAAAGATTATGTATCATTATATGTAATAAACTTCCATCACAGAATGCCTCTTCATTTAGGTTCCCGCATCCCTGGAAGTCCTGAAGTAGGCTCGGTGTTTAATGTAGGCATCGATTAGCTTGAGAGGATCCTTTAGCTTTGATTAGTCTCAGATTTTTAAATCCCCCTTCTCAGCTTTGTCTTTCTGATGCTGAAACCTTCAGCTTCAACTCCATCACATTACAGCTCACCTTGCCTGACTTGTTTCTCTAGAGTTTAGCCCATAGCATCTATCTATTTTTCCCTTAAAAAATACATTTTTATATATACTTTAAGGACTGGTACAACTGGTCAGGAATGGGACACTACCATTGCAACAATACATATGTAGTCAAATGTGAGGTCCTGGTCTGATTGGTCTGGGAAGGGCTCGGAATGGTTCCGTGGGTGCAACACAAGCAAGGTCAGATGCTGTTTGCTGTAGCTTTACTACTGTTACCTTAAAATAATGCTAAATGGTGATAGAGAAAAAGCAGAGGTATAGGAAAGGAGGAAAAGAGAAGCAGTATTTCAGAGTAAAGAAAGAAAGATCACCACCAGCAAGTTCTGCTTTGGTACTTGAAAGTCCTCTAGAGTCAACAGTATTCCATTGATCCATGATTCTCATGTCCCTTGAGTCATAACGATGGCAAGAGTCAACAACAGTGATGATCCCATTGGCAAAGGGGGCAACAGTAATTTATAGTCCCTGTCGACTTGTAGTTTGACCAATCAGTGTGGAAGTTACCTGTGCTTGTCCAATTATTGTTTGACACAGTTGCTGTGTGAGCCCTCCTTGCCTCTGCCCTCTGGGCAGTGCTGGGACCTGCACAGCAGACAAGTTTCTTGGGGCAAACAAGATAGAGTTGTTTTGAGAACCAAGGATGTACCTCCTTCGATGTTATATCATGTACACAGATGGTAGATACCTTGCAGCAAGTGAGCTTTGAGACATCCTGTTTTCGGTCAGTTGTCATGTCCAGTTTCCCACAGCATATGATGATAGGTGATGTTTCAGAGTGGCATTCCATAGCACCAATCGAAATGCATATCTTGCACAGCAAAATTCCTCAAATCATTATCAGTAAATACAAAGCTAAAAGCCAGGAAGCTGGTGCCAGCCTGTGTGGTTTAAGTGTCATCTTGGTGATAGCTGCGCAGGAACGGTAAAAAGGGGCAATATAGTTGTGCTCTGCCATTTCTGTAGAACATTGCATATGACTCTGGTCATACACCGTGTATTTTCAGTATTCATTATGCTTCTTCACTAGGTTGTCATTTCTATACATTAAGTTGGAAGAACTAGTAAATTCTTGCAATAGCTGGCAAAAAAACAATCTCTGTGGTTTATACACAGGGAGACCACGGGATCACCATGTAAGTCAGGTTGGAAAGGGTCTTGTGAGGTCCAACCTCAAAGCAGGTTGCTCAGAGATTTATCCCATTGAGTTTTGAAAACTCGCAGGGATAGGGACTGCACAACCTGCCCCTTCACCTGACTGTCCTCATGGGGAGAAATTTTCTTATACCCAGTCTGAACTTCTTCTTTCAGTTTATATCCACTCTCTCCTATCCATCTCACCATATTAAATGGATTACTGTTGCTCTGTCTTTGGAAAATGCTGATTTGGGTCCTAATGTCCTGTTGATTTCTGCACCCCTGGGCCAAATGCTGCCCCTGAGAGAAGGCAGGGTCCTGGCCATGCCTGTGTGCTCATTGGTTCCTACAGCATTTTTGTAGAGAGCCCCCACTATGCCTCTGTATGGTGGACCATCAGCCTTCCCACTAGGCAGTCCTCAGAGAACCTCAGTTTTACACAGGATTAACATTTTAACAGCAAAAGTCCTAAAAGTCAGACTAAAGTTTCAAATCCCACGCCTTCTTTCCACTCCAGCTTCTTTGGTACAGTGACCAGTGGGTGTAACAATAGAGGAGTACAGATTTAAGGGTAAGATTAAACATCTCTCAGATTTTTTCCCCCCTAAAAGTACTAGTTTCATACAAGTGTTCCTCAAGGATTTCTCTCAGCAACATTGTCCACACATTATAGAAAAACAAACCAATAAAAAAAGCCTGAAATAACTTTGTTTGGCTTCTACTGGGAAGCAATTCTTTGTACAAAAAAAATCTGTACTAGAGACATATGTGTTTTAAAATCTGTGAGCCCTGGAGCTTGTGAAGCCTGCTTCTCTACAGCTTGTATCTTGTGATTGACTCACCACAAAAAATCATGAGCTGGAGGTTAAGTTGTTCCCATGTACATTTGGAACATGGGAATTAGGGCATTTCTCACCATCTTCTGTGTCCAAATTCTGGCGTCCCAGTGTGACACATTCCAGACTGAAGAAGTCTCCTTCCTTCCTTACCTCTCTCTGGTCTTCATTTTTTCTTTACTTCCCCCTCCCCCTCCCTCCCCCAGGAATTTACTGGACTTATTTAATTTTTGAAAACTCCATCTTTCTGGCAATATATCTGAAATTAGCTTGTGGGCTGAAAAGGTGTTGAACAACAGGATGAACACACAGCATGAGCACATAAGCTTTGTATCTGCAGTAAACCTGGCTATGAGCAAAAGCAAAACCTGGCTATGTGATTGACAGCACAGTTCTATTCCAGACCCTCCAAAAAAGATGGAAAAATAGAAGTATAGAATCATAGAATGGTTAGAGTTGGAAGGGACCTTAAAGATCATAAAGTTCCAACGTGCCTGCCATGGTCACAGACACCTCCCACTAGAGCAGGATGCTCAAATCTCCATCCAGCCTGGCCTTGAACATTTCCAGGAATGGGGCATCCACAACTTCCCTGGGCAACCTGTTCCAGTGCCTCACCACTCTCACAGAAAGAGTTGATGCATTTTGTGTTGGTACAGATGTGGTTTGCAAAGCGTTTAGGCTGTAGGTATGCATATGGGCATTGCAATCCATAACTAACATTGGCATTGCTCTTTCTGGTGATCCTAGTGCATATGAATGGTGGAAAGAGTGTTGCAATCACCATCTCTCTGGAATGTGGGCATTTATCATTCCTTTGGAGTTGTGTGTATATTTTAGGGTGGTGCATGGGAGTAGAGGCCAGGTGTAGCAGGTAAACATGATGTAAAAGGATAAATTACATCGACTAAAAGTAGTACCTCTGTTGGATAAAGGGGTAAAAATCTTTTCATGTTATATTTTATATTTAATGCAGGACTGTTGCTTTGGTGGGTGGGTATGGGTGACATCATTGAAGGCAGGACCAAATACACTAATGCAGCACAGGTTTCAGGTCCATTTGATGTTCTGTGGTGATGACAAAATTTGCAACCCACAAGCAGCATCCTTGCTCTCTACCTGATGACAACACAAGTGAAAAAAACCTTTGGCAGTGAGCAACAACCCATTTGCCATTTCTACAACCTGTTTTCATGTATTAGTCCTCTTCTGCCAGTAGGCACCATCTTTACATCCCATTGATGTGTGCCAGTGGACATACCTCCAAATCAGCTGCTGAGGCAGTGACTGATGGTGAACAAGCTCACTCTGCTCAGCAATATTGCTCCTGCTCATAGACACTCACTCCTGGAGACAATCTGTGACACCCCTCTCTCTACCCTCTTCCTCATCCTCAGCTGCGACCTGCTTCATCAGGAAGGCCAGACAGTTCAGACTTTGTATCCACTAACACCCTTGCTACACCCCTGCTGAGGCTAATTAATAAGGAAGCCAATTAATCTAATCAGTGGCATCACTTTTTAAATAACATGATATAAATCTGCCAGCATAATTTTCTTTTTAAAGGGAAATTTCTAATTATCTTTGCAATGTTCTGCAGACTGTCCAGATTCAGGCTGTGTCTGAAGTCAAAAAGGTGTCGTACCAGCATTTTTCAGATTTCATTCTGAGCTCTCCATAAGTTTGACAAGCCAATGTGGGCACATCCTTAGCACATAAGATAACAAATGCTATTTTACACGGGGTGCAACACTGCAATGGTTTTCCATGAGAGCTCTTGGAAGTAAACTCCCATGTAAGGCAAAATAACACAATTTGACTCTCTGTAGGATAACTAGTATACGCTAATGACATAGACTCAAATGATGTTATTTAAAAATAAAAATAAGCACAAGGTAGAAGTAAAAGTAAATATCACTGCAGGGACCCTGCACAGATTTAATTTCTCTTTTTTTGTTGTTATTTCAGCTTTGTATTCTTAGTAAACTCAGGGTAGAAACCCCTACCGATTTTGCCAGATTTGCCTTCTGTTTTCAATGGCCCGTGGTTTACAGTTTTCACAGGAGGAGCCAGCTAAGATCTACAGTTCTCATTTTCCTGGGCTGAGGTGTTGTAGGGAGGTTATGTTCAGTTCAGCTTTCCATCACCCATTTTTCTCTTGTGGTTCACCCAAAAAAATGAGATGCTGGTGCTGGGTGCCATCTAGTGGAACAAGCTCCTGCGCCTGCTGCTCATGGTCCCTAATATGAACACCTCCATCCAATCCCATCTGCTTTCCTCTGAAAGGTGCTCCTTTTCAGATATATCTGGCAATAACTGCTTACAGTTGTCTGCCTTACAAATATTTTTGCAAAGCTCCTCTTGTAACCCCGCATTTTCGTTTGCTGCATTGTAGCTGCCAGCTAGTTTTAATTTATAGGTGACTGAACAGGCTGTTCACCTAACCTTGTTGCAGGATTTCCCTTACCAGTGTTAAGGTCATTTCACACCAGTGTGTGCTCGTGGACCACCGGTTTGACCTGGCACCACACATCCCTAAGAAAGAGTTAATTTTGGATTTACACCCTAGGGGGTACTCTGTCTTTAACCTTTTTTGTGGCCAGCAGAAATGTTACACTTTCTTTACTTTAGTTCTGTGTTGTATTTGCTTTCCCCAAAACAAAGCCCAGTATAAAACATACATTTCCTCAGACCTTCTAGTGCTTTCCCAGTTCTGCTTGAACCCTTTCCCTCTGAGCACAGCTAAATGCAGAGATTAGTGCTTCTGGCCCCCTCGGGTGAGCTCTCAGCATGGTGCTCAGCATAGCACATCCAGCTGGGGCATGCCAACAGGAGCTTCCAAATATGCTTATAGGGATCAGTGAGAAAGTCAGCAGTTATTCCCATTGCTCATGGGTTTTGTGTATGGGAAGGAGGGAATTGTACACAGTTACTCCCATGCAGAATCCCTACTTCCCAAACGTATATGTTGTAGTCAGAGGAAAGATCACAGGAGCAATCACAGAGCTGAGTTCAGCTCTTCCAACCTGCACTGCCAAGCATTTGTAAAATACCATATGCATACCCCACAGTCAACTCCCAGTAACTTCAAGAGAAGTCCCATGAGTGGAGTGACTGCAAAATATGCATTGGAGATCCACAGAAGTGATAACAGGAGGAGGAACTGAGCAGCCCGTTCTTCACTGAGTAAATGTTCAAAGGGATGTCTGTAGATCTCTCTGCAGTGCTCTCACTAATGTTCCTGCTTCCTTCTTTCATACAAGCTACTGGCAAAAAAGAGGTTAATTATAGAGAACTTAATCAGATTTCTGCATACCCTATTGTTTAATATTTTGAAAGAAAGTAAGGTTTTCTTTGAATAAGCTTCAATTTCCCCATTCACAGCAAAAGGTAAATGTGTTTTATTATTTAAAGTCATGGTTAAAAAAACTTCAGGGAACTGGCTCTGCTGCAGACATCTCTCCATTTGACCAAGACTGTTCTATTTTATTTTGTTCTGGTCTGCTATGCCCCTTCTCGGTAGCATTAAAGAAACTTCCCGTGCCTCAGTGTCCCCATCTGCAAAGCAAGGAGAGAAATACTGCTTATTTGACAGGTGATATGTGATAATTACTGTAGAGTGCTGCACGACTTCACTCCTTAACATTTATAAACTTGTACTAGAGCCCACATTTTATTTTAAGAGGAAAAAGTACTGTAATCAATAGAGTCTGTTTTCAGCTAATTAAATATTACTTAAAGGACCTGAATATTTTCCCACAACAATGATATGTGGAGGTTGAAATAAACCCTTATGAAAAGGTATGTAATGTGAAATTTGTTAAATATGTAGATAAACATATTCTGCAACTTGTGAAGAACTGATATTGCCACTTCTTCTCTCTCCTCTCTCTTTATCAATTATAATTCCATCATTTTTATAATCTTTTTGAAATAGTTTATATAGTTAATTAAGCTGTCTCTCCTGCATAGTGTGGTGGCTTTTATACCAGACTATAAATAACAACATCCTCATGATTCAATATGCTTTTTCAGTTGTATTTTGACAACAGAAGACTGGCCTTTGGAATAGTCAAACTCGATAGCTTGATTCTGGAGCTGGACCTTAAATCCTCTGAAGTGGATAGGAATCCTTCAGTTGTTTTACTGGCATTTGGCTAAAGCCCTGATGGAGCTGTTGGGCTTCGTGGTTTTTATAATCAACTGAATTAAACACTCTGTAAATCACTGGAACAGCGGTTAAATCACATACCAGTTTATTGTTTGCGAATACATTTTGTACCTCCTCAAAAGGAAAGAGTCAGCATTTTATTAAGCAGAGCTGTTATTTGAGCATCACTCACTCCCAAGCAGCAGCAGGTTGAAAGCAGCTCAGCCCTGGAAGGCAGCTCAGGCAGGACCCTTGGCTGTGCTGGTGGGAGGAAATCCACTTCAGCAGCTCAACACCATATCATTTCCCCAGGGGATTTGCCATTTGCTCACCCATGTTGGTCACTGCACAGCATTTTCAGTGTGAAATGTTCCTTTCCTGTGTAGGCAAAGCCATTCTTACCATATGCTTCTCTTTTCCAGAGTCAGTTGTGATGTGGGCGGACACCTTAGAAACCATGTATAGTGATAATAATAACGAGTAATCCCCTGATGGGAGGATTTGATATTAAGAATTAGAGTAATGACTACTGAAAAAAAAAAAAAAAGTGAAAAGATCTTGTGTAATTAATAGTTAGATACAGATGTTAGCAATTTAGCAGAGAAAAGCCCAGCAACCACCATCTTTGTGTTACAGCAAAGGTCAATAGCTTACTGCTCATCAGGAAAAAAAAAAAAGAAGGAAGGTTTGAAGCAAGAACTCTTGTAGTGTTTGCCTGAGACAGTGCCCTCTGAAATGGAGACAGGGCTCCTATTCAATTCTATTCTTGAATAAAACGTGCTGCCCTGGTGAGAGGCTTATCTGGATTTGGAAATGTTCACATGCGAATGAACTTCCTCCAGTCCCCAGGCTGTGATTGCCCTCCAAATCATGGATGCTGCTTCCGGATACACTCACATCCCACCACTGACCACAGCCCAAACCTGGCACAGTGATATGGATTTTCTTGTTTATTCATACTGAGCAAGGTTGAGTTAGTACATAGAGGTTTGACAGAAAGGGAAATAGTTGGGGATGAAAGAGAAAGTATAGAATAGTGGTGGGTAGCACCGAACAGGCAACTAACAGCCTATACAATCGCTGTTTCCATGCATCACCTTCCCAAAACTAAAATTGTTCTGTAGCTGGATTTTCACAGTGGAGATTGGGATTTTTTGTTTGTATTTTTGTCCTAAAATTCTAGGTTATGGGGGATTTCCCACTAAAATAGGAGTAAGAAACATACATTTCCCCAGGGGACCGTTTTTGTTCTGCTGTTGTCAGGCTGTGGAAACAACCTGGAGCCTGGACCTTGTCTATTCATTGCTGTGGCTGGGTGATAAATTCTTTCAGTCTACTTAAACTCTCAGTGTGGTTTTGTTTGATTACCCAGCACAAAGAATGTGTACTACATGTTACAAAACAAGGACTCATGTTTTTTTGTAAGCATCTGAAAAAAAGCCAGGTTTGAGGACCCAAACCTGAACTATCATGGGCATTTCCTCACTGCCATGGGCTTTAATAGGGCATGGGATCAGATTGTATAGTGAGGGCTATAGAGGAACCTGTGACCAGTGATTCAGGAATATATAGCCATCTGTGCCATAGCATTTGTGGGCCTCAGCAGTGTCCCAGGGCTCCCTTTCTTCCTTGCTATCTAGGCCTGAGACCACTTCACACGTAGGCAGTAAGCAAATTTAATAGGCTGACAATCTCTTGTTATCGCAAAATAGGGATGTTGCCCCCTGAGGGAGCTCAGAACACATGGAGAAGAAGGGAGTGGGGAAATTTAGGAAATGCAAGAAAGGACTTTTGGGTGGAGAAAGGATGCTACAGCCAGGGCTTTCTTTGATACAATAATCACTGAGAAAGTCTCTTTATGGCAAAGGTGATACAATCCTAGACTGATAGCCCAGACTGTGTCACATCAGCCCTGATGTCTCTTCACCCTATACCCTACTGCATGCTCCACTAAAAATTTGAAGAGGTAAGACAGGAATAAAAAAGATTGCTTTTTCCTTGTCACACATGTGAAGTAGATAGAGGAATGAAAGGATCTTCCATATGCAGAGTTGTGAAGGCAAAAGTTACACTCCATTTCAACTCCAAGCACTTCATGTGTATACTTGGGGTTTATTCATCTCTGTTACAGGGCAGAACTGTAGGGCTAGAGTAGTATGTTACTCCTTTAAATAAGGAGAGTATTTTAAAACCGACTCTTAAACTGCATATGAAATCTAGCTAATTGTAGTATTGCTTAAATACCACTGTTCATCAAAAATGCAAATTATGGCTCTACTAGGTGTATGCCTTGTTTATTTTAACTGATGAGGACGTGATCCATGTGGGCTAATGCTGTTTAGAAGAGTATTGTCTTTTCAGTATTCCTGAAAACATACGCACAAACTTCCAAGATCTCCTTATCCTGTTTCCATGAGAAGAAATAAGATTTGCTCAAAGACTCTTATTTTTCAAAAAGATACAGAGAATACTGAGTCATTCTGGTTTTGTCTGAAACCCAGTAACACAGACTGTTAGATTAGTTTAGAGCGCAAGCCCAAGAATCAATCTCTTGTCCCAATTAAAAGTGTGAGCTGGCATCCAGTGAAGTCATATTGTAACAGGGCTCTTCTGCTGGCTCTGGCAGTGAGGAGATCACAGCTGCATCTCATTTTATCTACTAATAACCCCTTATTGCTCTCTGCAGGCATCACATCATGGTGCTATATTTTTATTAGGGTTTAGAAGTCAGACAGGGTCAGCTGGATGGAAAATGTTAAGGTTCCATCACAAACACACTTTCCTGGCGACTGGCAGAGTCGCTCTGAAGAACCAGGTACTTTCATTCCAGCCTCGTTATTGTTGAGATCTTCCCAGTTCATTCTTAAACATCTCAGTGCTTACTAGGTTATTTCTCTTCAACCTATATTTTTTTGCCTGTATTTTGCATAGCTGATCTTTGGATAGCTGTAATTCTGACTAGCCTTTTTCATAGCATTCAAGTATTTAGATTTTCTGGGGTTTTCTTCCACACCTCTGTTGCAGATAAATAGACTTGAAATCCTGATAAATCCAGAGCCTTACCTCATGCTTCTGAGATCAGGATGGCTGAGAAACCTCTATAGAGTAAGCAAAAATTACATGAGTATGAGCAAATTACTTTTATGTGGTTGTGTTTATCACCTGAATTCTATCACCTCTCATTGTCTCTTTACGGGACAAAATATGACTCCAGGAACAAAAAGTTCTTGAAAAAAATGCAGTGAATATTCACTCTGTCATCTATGACTTAGAGGGGTCACATGAGAAACACGATAAAGTCATCATTTAAAAAATAACGCTACCAGTATCTAAGGACCATTTCCACTGTTTGCTTAGTCAGGAAAACCCAGAGATTTTGATCAACGGCTTACAGTCCTCCAGCCTGCATAGCTGTGACTCCTCCTGGCCATGGACCAGACTCGGATGCATTTTTAAATGAGTTTTCATAGACTTCCACCAGAGAGGCAAGCCTGTGCCACCATTTTACATAATTCCCAATGGAAGTTGGTCACTCCTTTTCTGACAAGGGATCGATTTTGAAGTGTTATTAGTAGAGTACAGGATTTTGCAGGCCCGGTACCAAATACTACATTGATGAATCCTTTACAGCCACTGGGAGACTGTAATCAAAAAGACCTCTGAGCTCATACTGGTGACTTGAATCTGACTGAATTCCCAGACAAATGTTTTAGATTCCCTTCCTTTTTCCTTTTATGCTCTAAATCGTTGAGTTTGTTCATCTTGGACACAATGGCTGGTGAGCCCTGTTGTTTTTAAGAACAGCTGAATGATCTGATGTGTATCTGTAGTTGAAATTAATGAGTTCAAATTGCTTTCATTACCATCTTCTACTTTTGTTCACTGAAAAGTGCTGTAAGGGAAATAAGTGTGTGTGTGTATGTGCATTAAATATTTAATAGCAGACGAGCGTAGATGAATGGAAGAACCTTCCCCATGTATTTAAGCACTTTTATTAGAATTCCAGGAGGATTCTATTAGTTGCATCTTCTGACAGTCTGATTTCTTGATTATCTGTTCTGGCAAGTCTTTGATTCCCATTTGTATTATGTTCTATTCTGTCTCACTGTGAGTCTCTGCAGGGCTGTGTATCTCCTGGGAAGCGGGAGATAATGGCACCTGTCTCCCCTTCTCCTTGGTGAATACTGAGGTAAACAAGTCATTTAATTGTTTAAGAATGCATTTTTGCTTCTCAAGAAATGGCATTCCTTCTCCTTGGAAATCTTTCCTCCAAGTTTTCACCTGTGGTTCTTTATATGTTTGTGAAAACATATGTTTTACATACATAGTTTTTATTTCTTTTTGCAAATCTTCTTAAGAGCACTTTTTTCTCGTTATGCATCAAACCCTCTTAAATATTATGAGGGTTTGTAACCCTTCCAGTTTTCTCTATATATAGAGGTTTATGCATCATTTTTCTTCCCTTCTTTCTAAAGAAGAAATCTGTCTAAGCTGCTGTCTGATGTTATCCTATTAGAAGTAGACATGAAGACACAAAGTTCTGGTGCTGAGACAGATAGTTTAGATAGATGGATAGATTTCTATAGTTAACTACAAAAAAAGGCTTAAAGTACTGTGAGCTGATGGGCTTAGGGCTGTTGTCTTTCAAAATATCCAGTGTTGGCTTGATGCAAATAACAAGACGGCATGTTTCTGCCTTCCCCACAATTTTTTTAATGTCTTTATTTCTTCAACATCTTTTCTTATACTATTGAAATCTTAATATACTTTCTATATTTTCCAAAATTATGGCATAGTTAAGCAAAGAGGTTCATAGTTTGTCTGAAGAACTCACTCTGGCTCATATTCATGGTTTTGGTTACTTATTTAAAGGATAGATATGTCAGTGCAGCTGTTTGGTGCAAGCTGTTGAATTTTGGTCACATCGT
>VZTM01015096.1:140369-200284 GCA_013400555.1 Jacana jacana
TAGGCTTATTTTTGTAAAAATCTTCACTCCTTACATTTTTCTCTCTTTTTCTGATGTTGCCATTTGTGACTCAACTGCTACCCACTTTTGAAGTTTCAGTTCTGCCACAAAAAAGACTTATTGGAATATTTCCCTGGATTCATCATGTTACATCTTTTATAGCAAAGTTCTGCCCATGAGCAGAGGGCTCACCTGAGATTTCTGTGGTGCATTTACCCCAATATTATCTATGCAACGACTAATAGTTACTATGACCCTGAAGTCAGTTTTCATAAGACATGTGTGGCTGACAGGCTTGGACCCCTCTATTTATCAAACAAAAGTGCAGTGTGAAGAAACCTCCTTTGCTGGTTTGCTTGGCAGCACGGCTGAAGTCAGGGAGTGCTTCTGGAGCAAGGGACTGTCTGAAGTGCCCAAAGAACCAAAACCCCAGAAATTTCAAGATGCTTTTACCTAATTTTTCCCCAAGTTATCACATCCAGATTCAAAATACTTGCTTTAAAGGCAAAGCAGGTGTATGTGTGGGCCCTATTGTCAAAAGGAAGGTGCAAGCAGTAGGATTGCTCAAACAATGTGCAGTGAATATTTGCCTGTGTTGGCAGCACTAAAGTACAGTTCACAGGAGTTGTTAAACTCCAATTTCAAAAGCAGAAGTTCTGCTGTGCTGCTATTTTCTTTTTCTTTCTTTTTTTTTTTAATCAGTATCTGCAACACCCCTGACAGATACTAATGATAACAGTGACACATCAGATGCTGGGGAAGCAGTTCTGCACAACTTTAGAGGCAGCAGTTATAATTCAAAAAAACCCTCTCTCATATATCATAGTATTTATTGTTCAGAAAAGAAGAATACTTTTTTTTTTGAGATTGTCTTGGCCGGTCAGTTTTTCACTGTTTCCACTGTTTCTTTAAAGTACTAAAAACATACAGAAAGAGGGTTATAGCTGCTGGAAGATCTGTACGCCCTTCCACTTAATGCAACCCCACAGAGTGGTCAAAATGAATTTCTTCTGCATTCATAGTCAATGCACCTTTTCCACTGTCAACTCTTCTGGAGAAGGAACTAACTTCTATTCTTGTAGATTATACAGCAATCAGGCCTATAATTGGTTCTAAAGCAGTTGAACTTACGTTTCACAGCAGGTGCAGAAGTTGCATTAAGAAATCTCTGTTTTTGTGAAATGCAAATGGCAGGGAAAAAAGTCTTTCAGCCCCTCTCGTGTTAGAGGTTTGCAGGTGCCCTCGAACAATGAATGCTAACACTGGTAAACAGTTTATTCTGTAGATATTGCTGCCTAAAAAGCACAATATGATTTAGAGAAATACTGGAATTAGTTCATATATAAAACATTAGAATGATAGATCCTGCTGCGTGGGGCCAGAATCTATCCATCTCATTTGTTGTTGTCATTATTTTTTCAAGACTGTAGCACAATGTCATGCTAACTGGGGTATCTAGATGCAAAAAGCTGGTTGAATGATGACACTTGGAACTGAACTGGACTGACTCCTCTAATTAGCAGGTTTTTCCTTGCCTGAATTTGTGCCTGTCATGCCAGGCTTAGTTCCAGGCAGAAGAGCTACATAGATATCAAGCGAGGAGGACTATTTTCACAGGAGGAATTGAATCATCTGCTGTTGTTCCTAATCCAGCAGGGCTTTTGAACCACTCTGTGTATAATTGCTGTAGGTCTATTTGTCTTCACCGTTATTTCATAGATTTTTACATCATTATTTTCAAGCTGCTATTCTCTCACTTTTTCTTTTTCCAATGACATCTGAATCAATATTTAGCTGTGGTCTGCTGTACATAATTATTCTGGCTTGGTTATCATGCTAGTTGCAAGAAGAAAAGCCCCTACCCACTTCCTAATGTCTATATAAACCCTGTTTAAGTATGATGATGCATATTCAGATGGTTTTCTGCATTCTGGGAAAACAAGAGTTTCACAAAAATGCTATGCTGTCTCTCCTTATCCCCTTTTTCACTGTCTGAATATGATATTTTTTTAGGGAAACCCCAATAAGATATATTGCATGTACATTGAATATCTGGGCAGGTTACTCTGGTCGGGGATTCCCTTTGTCCTCTCTGCCTATTTTATTCAAAGAGTTCCACTGGAAATGTGTTGTGTTTGTTTTTCTCTTTGATGCTCTGCTCTTTGGGTACAGTGGCAATAGTGTCCTGTTTTGATTTTTGCACATCCTCATCCTTTGCTTTGGCATCAGTGGGCTTGTTGTGTTCAGTCCTTGTTCACCAAAGAGAAGCTTTGGCACAGTCGGTGTTGTGAGCTGTGCTGAGACCGGTTGTGTCCCTTCCCGTCCCAGCATTCTTGGTATTGCATTTTCATCAGTGGCAAAGGAGTAAGATATATTCAGATAATTGAAGATGCTACAATAAATGTCAGTGAAAGAAGACATGTGTGGTTTTATGTTGAATAAATATGAATAAGATGTTGCTCTTTTTGTGGGTGTGAAAGATTTCAGAGTTAAAAATGAAACTGATTACTTGCCATAGAAGTTTTACTGATAAATCAGAAAAAAGGTTACTGCTCTTACCTCCAAGTATGAGACGTAGGATGACGTAGTGTTTAGTGCATCACTCCTGGAGGTGAGACACTGCTCAGAGGCTGCCTCTGTGAAATTCCTGTCAGTGCAACGCTCTAGCATAGGATCAGTTCCATTGCAAATAATTCCCTCCTATTACAGATATCTAAAATTTTGATACTCCTTTAATTTCAGTTAGTTTTATGGATGTTGAACATGTATCTTTTGTTAAGGGCATTTTTCAATTCAGAGGTCCAGCAGCTAGAAATATGTACTTTAAGGTCTGTGCATAAGTGCTTCTGGCGTCTTACAGAACCACATTTGGGAGATGAGGCCCATTGAAGTAAGTGCTTATGGAATCAGTGGTTCTTGGAAAGCTGCTATTTTGTGCCATGAAAATAGTTACCTTTTACTTTAGATAGCAGTGCTCATTGGCAAATGTGTGCTTAAGTGATGGACGTGAGGGCTAAGCAGAGCCATCTAAGGGACTGTGAAGTAGCTCACCTTCGTTTGTGGTGGTAGCCTCTCCTTCCTCAGAAACCGCAAGACATAAGAGCCATGATCAGAGCCATGAGAAAGCTTAAGGAACAATTCTGTCAGCTTTTCAGCTGCTGGAATAAATGTT
This sequence comes from Jacana jacana, assembly GCA_013400555.1. Lineage (NCBI taxonomy): Eukaryota > Metazoa > Chordata > Aves > Charadriiformes > Jacanidae > Jacana > Jacana jacana. The sequence goes on from VZTM01015096.1 coordinate 143,542, forward strand.
GATGGTTTCTATTATTAAACATTGTATTAAAGAGCAACATTTATACCGACTAGCTCACTGTCCAAGGTTGGATGAATACCTAGAGGAAACCTGAATCCCAGATGCCAGTTCCTTTATGCTGGCAAGTAATCGCTGTGCTCTCTTTAGCCAGATATTCATTCTCTAATACAATAAAATATTAAAAATGAAACACTGTATCATCTTACATTAAATAATCTAATTTATAGTGATGCCCTACATAACCATCAGTGATATTAGGTTACAGAATACAAGATAATCCATCAAGCAGAACTTAAAAGCAGAATCAGAGTTCTATACTAAATGGTACATTTACTGATACATTCTTTAATATAACAAGGCAGTTGTAAATTAAAATAACCTTATTAGAATCCAGGGCAAGGAAATCCAAGCAGACATGGCTCTCTTTGTTGAGGTGAAATAAATCCTCTTTTCTTCTCTGAAGAACAGAAAATAGAACAGCGTATTTTTCTTGAAACATATTTCTAAATACCCAGAATCATGATAATTGCTTATTTGGCTGGACTCTGGCAGAGTCAAGGTGTGATTAGAATTCATACATGTTGTGGACTAATGTGCTCCCAGAATACAGATGGAAATGCACTGTGTTTATAATGATGCAATGTAAAAAAATGTATAAAAGCTTGTAGAAACCTGAGGAGAATATTAATGCACTTAAGAGTTTAAGTTGGGAGAGACAAGAAAAAAAATCTCTTCCATGCACAATTTAAAAGGAAAAAAGTTTGGGAGTGTGTCTCTAGATCATATATTTCAGTCATTAGTCAGGACTTGAGTATTAGCTTTGCCAAATTTGAATTGTCTCTAAAGTTCTTAAAAACTGCAGGATCTTCCGAATTTTCCAAGGGAAGCCTTAATATTTCTTGGAGAAAAGGTCTCTAGATTTTACTGAATATTGTAGACACACCACAAACATGATTTAGTAAGAATGTTAATCTTAGGAAAACCTTAACTGTTCCTAACAAAGAATTGCAATATATAGTCTTTATAGAACATGCTTAATAGTTAATAATTATGTTTGCAGCAGATCCATATTTTCCCTAGACTTTCTTTTGCTGTTGCTGTACTTATAGAAGCCATTCTTTTTGCCCTTCATGTTCCTCGCTGAATTCAGCTCCAGATGAGCTTTAGTTTTCTTAACCCCATCAGAAAATGACTCTATATTCCTCCCAGGTGACCTGTCCCTGCCTCTCCCTCTTGCACACTCCCATGTAATGTTTGAGTTGTGTCAGGAGCAATATGGTCATCCATGGAGGCCTCAGGCCTCCTTTGCTTGATTTTGTACACATCAGGATGCACCATTCTTAAGCTTGGAGGAGGTGATACTTGAAAATCCAAACATTTTACTGGAGCTCTTTTCTCTCCGGATCTGTGTCCCATGGGATTTTTCCAACAAAGTCCCTGAACAGGCCACAGTCTGCTCTTCTGAAGTTTAAGCTTAATGCTTTTTGCTGTGATATTTTCTCTCGTGGTCCTGAACTTCACCACCTCATAGTGTGTGCAGTTAAGGCTGTCCCCAGTTTTCACTTTCCCCTGAAGTTTCTCGTTTGAAATTGTGAGGTCCAGCAGGCACAGAGAGGTACCCAGGTGTGATGGTTGCCCAAGAAAAGTATGAAAGCTGTCTGTATGGGGTTGTGTACTCATCTTCTCCTTACTTTTGTGCAGTGTTTGAGGTGGACTTGCTTCAGCTCTGTTCACCAGAGTCTTGTCCACATCTCCCTCTACCCTAGGGTACCTCTTCCTTGCCTGACTGTGGGCCATCATCTTCTTCCCTTCTCCCTTTTCTGGGTTTAAAGCTCTCCTCCCCAGGCAGGACAGAGCTCCTGGCCCGAGAACCAGGGCAATGAACATGATCTGTAGCTGCAGAACTGTCAGCAGAGCCAGACCCTTCCTCACTGTGCCTGAATTCATCAGCTTCCAGCCTTCACCTTCAAAGGAGTTTCCATTTACCAGCCCAATCAGCTTAGACTCTGCCTGCCCCTTCTTTCAAGAGGCTCTCAGGGTCTCTCAGCCCCAGAGAGAAGTCACCCTCAGACTTGGAGAGTCACATCCTCTCTCAGAAGCTCTTAAATGGGGCCTGGACACTTTTCATAGAAATGGAAAATATTTTATTTGAAGAGATGATGGAATGATTTTCCCTTCTCTCTGACTTCTTAGTCTCTTTGTTGGTTATGTGCAATGAAAGCAAAATCAGGTCCTTAGTTTTTATTTTAGAAATTTCCAACATATATAGCTAAAATCAGGAGATTTCCACAATTTTCAAGTGGTGACTTTTCTACACTTCCTCTGCTAGATATCTAATCAAAGCCACTGAAGACAGCAGATTTTTCATTTGTCTTTTACAGAAATTCTGACAGTTTTCCTTTGCAGAATCAATTACATTTCCTTTCATTGCATTGATTTCCTTCCAGTTAATCTCTTACGTTACTGATATCAGATGCATACAAGCTTTCGATCTCCAATGAGAAGTCATGAATACTGGGTTTGATGTGTTTATGGATCAGCACAATTCTAACATGCATCAATCTGCATTACTGTATTCTCAGTTCCAGTGGTCCCCTGGGGTGGTTTCAGCTTCTCTGTCTTGAAACCCTTCCTGTGTAACCATTTTAAAACTGGTCTTGTTCTCAGTTTAGTCTAAACGCCACCTTTGTCCATCTCTGGGCAGGTCATAACTGAATTAAAATAAATTTTATCTATTGATAGTGTACCTTCACAAACTGCTGAGTCCTGTAAGGACTCTTGGTAAGGAGTTAGCTTCATACCTAGAATTAAAGCAAAGCTAAACCCTTGTATGAAAAACTGAAACTGTAGCCTTTTAATCAATAATTTATCATGATGTGATTCTCTGCAATGTGTTGAATGTATGGAAGAGTTTCATTGCTTTATCACCAGTTTTAATAATGGCATTTTGGATTTGTAAATAAAAAAAAGTTGATTTCAAAGTTCTTTATCTCATTCCTCCATCATAATTGTCATCTGTCTCTTTCCTAAATTACAAACATCATGCATTTGATGGAGAGAATGAAAATATTTTGAAGGTTTTTTTTTGTATTTCTTCTTTTTTTTCCCACCTGCTATCAAGCTATATTTAAATTGTAAGAAGAAAAGCCTGATTAAATACTTGCTCTTATGTGTAAGCTCACTAGTGAGGAGCAGTTTATGGGTTTATTACCCTTTTTGAAGAACTGATAAGAGTTGGCGTAATCATGTCATATGCATTAAGAACAACACTCATGACAGAATGCATTAATGGAAGCTATTTGAACGTCAAAGTTTGCATTTTATGAGATTCAAAAGAAGAAATTGGCAGAGTATTCATTAAATATTGCATTGTCAATCAGCAACAAGCTTTAGAACTGATTTTGAATTGATCATACGTTTTTCTTCTGCGGTAGATGTAAGAATGATAACTGTAAAATGCCAAGACCTTTCCAGTACAATGCTTGTCAGATTTCCTTGATATCACAAAGTGAAACACAATTATCATATCTGCTTTAAGACAGTTCATGGACAAGGATGGGCATGCTAATTCTGTGTAGTAGTAAGGACAAGTTTTAACTTGGATAAAGCAGCAGGAAATCATTCTCTCTTTGCAGTTTTTAATTTTCACAGTCCAGGTTTCATAAGACAGTGGGGAAAAAAAATAAATGGCTTGAGAAGGCCTATCTCCAAAATATTTGGAAAGAATTAGAGAGCACTAGACGTGGAGGGAAGAATGGAGAGGTCTTTCTGTGTATGCCTTTTCAGAAAGAGCTTGATCATGCTCAAAACTACTTGTGTTCATGACTTGACATTTCCAAACTCAGGTTACATGACTCTGTTACAGCCCTCAACCAGCTACTTACCATATAAGTAGAGATAATTTTTTCTACTAATTTTTTTCTACTTCCTGGACCTATTGGGAAGCTAAATCTGTATATTTTTATGAGACTTTGAGACCCATGTGATGTGCAACGCCACATAAATATGCAGATAGTTAATATACAGTTAGTTCAGCATAAAACTTTCCTATCATTGATTCCCCAAAAGACTGGGAAGATGTTGGAAAAAAATAAGGAAGTATCTTATACAGAAAAGTTAAAAAAGGTCCTTTAAAACTGTGTCAAGGCAAGAATTTGAACACCAGTTGACCAAACTCTCTTCCATGTTAACTACATTCTTGTAGTTAAATCCTGTGGGCTTACCTTGTTGTGTGGAAGGCTGCCTCCTAACATGTAGCAAACACTCACACTTCTACAATGTGCTAATTGTTTAAAGTAATAAGCATCCAGGCATTAACTTTATGCTTGGAGGTAGAAATCATGGGGTAAAGAGAACATTAACTTGGAATACCACCCTACATTTGGAAAATAAATAGAAGCAGTACAAATGCAGATTAATGCATGTGATTTTATTTTCCCTTGATCTGTGAATAAATAGGAATTTTATTCGTCTCTGACTGGAAGGAAGGTAGCTTGAACAACTGTAAAAGGAGTAGTATTCATCTGCTCAATGCAGGTGGTCACTTGTGACTTTTGCAGTGGGCTTAAAGAGAATATTTTCATTAGATTCCTGAAAAGGTCCATAGATTAATCCATTTTAAAGTACCAGTATTTTAATTACTGCAGCATAATTACTTAATACCACTTTTGGCCAGTTAGGTAGAGAACATTATTTTAGAAGCCCTTAAGGAGTTGCAAAAAATCCCACATTTTAAATGAATCCTCCTTATATCAGTCAGTGTTGTTAAGGCTCTTATATGTCTTAAGCGAATTAAGTTTATTTCATTGTTAGCTTAAACATTTACCTTACTGTACAAATTTATCTTACAGAATAAGTACTTAATCTTTGACTAAAAGTTCTTTCTGTCTCAGGCCTGTGGTCCAACTAGTCTAATATTTTTTCTCCAATATTAGTTGTGTCACATAGGGACTGAAACAGTTTGAAGTAATCAGCTCTGATTACCAGTTGCAAACAGGCAGAGATTTCTTCCCAGCACACAGGAGTTAGTGGTGTGTTGACACATTGATACCTGAGGCTAATGGGGTTATATCTTACACTGAAAGTTTCAAGTGACATCCTGAGCCACATAAAGCCAACAACAAATTCCTTGTTGATTTTTATTACCCTGGGATTAAGTGAGTGCATTTAAAAAACAAAAAACCCAACAACTTTTTTGTCCCCAGGATGTTCCGGTTATCTTTGTTGAGTATTTATCTTTTGAGCATCTGTTCTAACATCCAGCAGGAAGATAATAAAGTTCTTGTCTCCTGTGGGCAACAAATTCCACTTGTTAATTCCAATTTCATTAGGAAAAATATTTTTACCCACTTTTAAACAGCTTTCTTCCAGGTTTCATAGGTTTGCTTGTTGTTTTGGAGAAATGAAAGGGTGAAAATATCCTTCTCTTTTCTACACACACACACACACACCCCATTTTTTCCATTTCCTCTCCTTTATCATGTAGAGTTTATGTCTTCCTTGTCTATTCTATAGAGTTAGCAGTTTCAGTTTTCTCAATGTATGGATGTTTGCATTCCTCTTACTTCTTTCGGAATATCTTCTCTTTCCTCTGCGTTGTGTGTGTCATGACAAAAATGGACATGGTGTTCAATGTGGGGATATCTTCCTGACACAGCACAGGCTTATTTTCCTTGACATCAGCTGTGCTCAGTGTTGGACTTTATGTGCTGTCCATGATTAAAGGCATATGTATTGCATGACTCTTGAAGATGAAGTCTTGGTCAAATATGAAGACCAAAAAAAAAGAGGCACCAGAATATTTGGGTCTGCTTTTTGCCTTTTGTACAGATAGGCATAAAACTGAGCTTGATCCCTTCTGTTGTCATTGTACATTAGTCTGGACCTGCTATGTAAAGCAAGCATAAAGTAATATGAAAGTGATGTCCATACATTTTTTAAATTATTTTTCTTTATTAAAATTTCTTATCCTCTAATAAGCTGAAAGTATTGTGATCATTTGTTAGAAAGCCCTGCTTTGATGTTGTAAAATCCAAACAGTAAAAAATATTATATATGAAATATTACATATTTCATATTGAATATATGAAATATTACATTTTTCATATTATCATCTAATATCTTTCTAACCCAGAATATGAAGTAATCCAAAGACATTTATTTTTGATGAATAACGGAAGTTCAAAAGCTTTTTCTTAATTTATAAGATACATTACACAGAAATCTTCCTTGAGCTGCTTCAGTTATCTTTTATCTTGATTATGGTTGACATTTTTAGGGTACAAGGCACTGTAGTTAGGAAGATAATTTTAAATTCTCTGTGAGGTGCTGCAGTTTGGCTCTGAATTATATGGGAGACAGTTTGAAGTCAGAGCACTGTATTATTTTTCCATTGCAGCTACTGGATACCTCATGCAGCCTGATTAGTGCAACGAAGCTTTGAAAAGCAAACCAGTGAAGACAGCAAATGCTGCAATGCTTTACAAAGTGAAAGGCAGGAACAGGTTGTCAATCCACCCTCTTTATTTTTCCTGTAAATTCATTTAAATTTTAATACAGAACAAAATATTGCAAAGCCTTCATTTGCTGGGAGAATCTGGGTAAGGGAAGGGCTGCATCACTTGAATAATTCCTCCTGATTCTGCCTGTTGCAGAATAGCCACTATCCAAGCACCCTCAGCATGTTTGTCTCTTGGACATCGAGAGACTAGGATTTTTGGGGGCCCAAACTATCTTATTTTTCTTAGTCTTCCTGATTTTTATGTGCATTTAAGCTTCAACAACCCTTCCCTATGCTGAGTAGATAACACATAAAATTCTTGGCATCCCTCATCTGACTCCTCTGCTTACTGAAAATCAAGGTACAAAAGAAAATGTAGTATCTTCCACAACATACTTTTAACTTTCAAAAACAATAATTGGATGCAGCTTTTCTTAGTTTAAAAGTAATAAAACCAAGCTACAGTATCAATCATACTTTTTACCCTTTAGGGAAACTCGCTATAACTGCTGCCAAAATTAAACTAGGACCTAGACTTTCTGCTGGAATCTTTCCAGTTCATCTTTAGGTAAAACACACACCATAATAGGATGTGAAGCAGAAGCTGAAAGGAAGTATTTTTCCCAATTCTGTTTTTTTCATGACTGTAACAGAAATTGCATTTGAGTATTATGTTAAAGAAACCTAACATTTATTTCCATATAAAGGTTGAGCAACCTGGTCTGGTGGGAGGTATCCCTGCCCATGGCAGAGGGTTTGGAAGTAGATGATCCTGGAGGGCCCTTCCAACCTAAACCATTCTACAATCTCTTCAAGTGTATGGAATACCATCTGTAAATGTCTACTAAATTATATTAACAGTTGGTCTTTCAGTCTACATGACTTTCTCATACCCTGCTCAGTACGGCTTTGGAGTCTGAATGGAGTGTAAAACTATTTTTTTAAAAAGAGCGCTACTTTGAGCAGGATGCAGTTGACTTTGGGGTGAGGAGGGGACAAGATCTGTCATTGAGGAAAGCAAAGCACACAATGAAGCATTTAATCGGATGATAAAGACTGATGTCATGGAACAATATTTTTTTAAAATGGCTGACTAAAGTTTTGTTTGCTGATCAGCACTTAAAAGCCTAAATAAACAGCCTGTTTCCCAAGAGCATTCTCATAGCAGTAGATCTAATGACTTGCATGAAATTAGCTTTAAAAAAAACATGACTCGGGAGTCTTATGTTAGGCTCTTCTCCTGACAATCTTGAATTGAAACTTTTATGATTGATAAGAATTTTATATCTATAAATTCTTCTCCAAGATGGAATGGCCTTCCCACAGACAGCACCAGACCTCTTTGCAGGGCCAGGCTTAGGTACATGAAGGAGATCCTTGGTGTGGGGCTGCCCTTGCCCTAATAAGGAGCTGGTAGGTCCCGTAATATTTTGATCATGTAATCTCTCAGCAACCTCAATCCACTACATTTTTGCCACAGGAGGGGAGAGGTTTCAAAAGATGGGCTGGGTGTTCTGACAGGCTGCATCCATGCTGGAAGGGAGGTAAGACCCCATGGATGCCTTTGTCCCGTTCACCCTGGTTCCCATAGAAAGGTGACTTGGGAACTACTCTAAGCACACCCCTTTGGGTCCTTGGAGTGCGTGCGTCTCCACCCCAGCTGAAACAACCTTCTCATGGAAGTTGGGCCTCAGTTGTTGCAATGACATAGCTGTCCCCTGTTCAATAGCACATGTTGTCATGTTGCATCCACATTAAAAACTGGATTCAGATTTATTTAATAGGTTGCCAGCTGTGGTTTAAGAAAACAGGAGCAGCTGGAAACAAGAAAGAAGCCATTTTCAGTAGCCAGTTCACTCGCTACATAACATCACCATCAGCTCTGCAAACTGTGTCCTGGGCCACTTTTTCAAAATCCTGAGTCAGAACATCCTTCATTTCATGCCCTCTAACTGCACTGTTCAATTTCTGAAATGGAGACAAGAGTGAGAAAAATAAAGCTTGTATCGAAGGACCAAGACTTCAGTTTGTTGTAAATTAGCATCTTTCTATTAGTTGATGGAATTGGAAGCAAGCTGTGGAAATCCTTTTTTTGACAAAAGACGCTATAAAAATGTGATATGTGATTTTTGTACTGCCAATTATTGTAAAAGCAAAATGCAACATTTTATAATGGAGCCACTGCTTAATACTGTTCTCTTTTTTCTTTTTTCCTTCATGTCAGATATTTATCTTTGAGAATAACATCTATTACTGTGCCCATGTGGGGAAACAAGCCATCCGAGTGGTCTCCACGGGAAAGGAAGGTGTTATTTTCAATGGGCTGAGCGACTGGCTGTATGAAGGTAGGACACGACATTTAGGGCAGCAGTTAGTTATGAGTTTAAGTTACACTCTAGATTTACAGAACTGGCTGGAACTACATGTTCAGCAGTGCATTTCAGGGGACTGGTGGACCATGGAGCTAAAAATCTGCTATTCTAACAGTTTTCTGAAATGCTGGACTGGAAATAATGTGAAATGATGTAAGAATTCTGTTTTCAGGCTGTTTTTCTTTCCCTTAGCCCAAAGGTAATAAATCACAAAGCTTTAATGAACAGAACTGCTTCATTATTTAATGGCATCTGCAATCACTCATAGATGTGACAGTTTTCAAATCACAGAAAAGGACAGAAATGGTGAGGGAAAGGGCTTTTGCTTTAAAGGAAGAAGAGAGGAAATAATTTTACTTGATTGGTTGTTTTCCACATCACTAGGTGGGCCCTGGGAGCTGCCCAGATCATGATACCTAAAATTTTTCTAAAAACAGACAGGTCCTCACAGTAATTGACTTCTTTCCCTTGAAAATGGACCTGGTGGGATAGAAGGTCATCACTGGAGCACTGATTTGCTTTGGTCCTTTCAGATGGTAAATGGCCCTTTAAGTGTCTGTGGGCTCCTGCTTACAAAATAATCTCACCTGCTCACTAGTTTAGGAAAGGATCCCAGACATCCCTAGGTCTTTTGGGGGATGCTATAGGTTTTTAATCTAATGCTTTATCAGAAATAAAATGTATACTTATGTATATACATATATAACATGCAGACAACCTGCATCCCTCTTTGTTGCTGGCTAATGCTGCCAGTAGTTTCTTTTCACAAGGATCCTGTTTTTGAGACCTGGAAGTGTCTTTTTGTGTCGTGGCACAGTTTCCCTCTAAAGTCCCACTTCTTTCTGCAGGTCCCAGCACAGTCCCAATGTTTTCTTACCTCTACATAAAGAAGTGTTCAGATATGTCTACTAACTGCACCCTCATGGCAGCTCCAAATTTTTCTTGAGGTTTAATGGAACAAAACAGGTTGCAAAATGCCATTCACCATTAATTGGTGTAAAAATATGAAGCACTCCTTAAATTATTGTATATCACAGCTGAGATGGGACTGTTGGACTCAAAAGTGAGGGAATTGAAATAAATTACTTTGTTTGCTACACCAAGAGAAGCATGTTCCATAGATCAGTCTACAAACTAATCAAACACATCAGTGGAAAAATCTGATAGGGGTTTAGATTACTTTTTATATTTAAATGTGTGTTTACACTCTACCACTGAATATTTGCAAGTAAATGTCCTCATTGCAAAGCCCTTTGTAAGCAGAGGAGTGGCTGAAAAGTTACAAAATGCAATTTTCTTTACTTTTTCTTTAGTTATTTATTTGTTGCTGTAGTTGTGGTCAGGCCTGTTGACTTTAGGTCAAACGAGCACATTAGTACCTGTGTTTTGCTGATAAACATCATTTAGTACACAACATCTTCTCATAGTCTTGTACATAGCACCATGCTGACAGGAGTTGGTCAAGCTGCTGAACTCCAAGCTCGCTAGCAAGCCTGTGATGACACTGGTGTTTTGCTGACACATATTCTTATTCAATTACGGGATTGCTTGGGCAGTTTCTTGGCTGATACTGACTTTCAGGTTTGTCCTTTATAATGAACCTCTCTTGTTAACTTTATGTTAATGTGCTGGGATAAGAAATGAATCTATGATCAAAGCAAACTGACCTAGTTGAAGATGTCTCTGCTCATTCCAGGGGAGGTTGGACTAGATGACCTTTTAAGGTCCCTTCCAACCCAAACTATTATATGATTCTGTGATTGTGTGTCCAAGTTTAGGTTGGACACTAGGAAAGAAATTCTTCACAGAAAGAGTGGTCAATCACTGGAATGGGCTGCCCAGGGCGGTGGTGGAGTCACCATCCCTGAATGTGTTTAAGAGTAGATTAGATGTGGTGTTGAGGGATATGATGTAGGGGAGAACTTTGTAGAGTAGGGCTGATGGTTGGACTCAATGATGCCAAGGGTATCTTCCAACCTAAATGATTTCATGATTCTATGATTCTATGACATACAATCTGGATATTACCAAACCAGGTTCTGTAACTGCTCTGAGCAGCATGACGGAGTAGGACTGCTGGACTTGCTATTTACTGGGAGTATGTTTTACAGAAGTTTGGGTATAGCATCCCTTTGAAAATGTCACTTTCTGTCCAAGTACAGCTTGTTTTGAAATAAAAACTTCTCTTATATCACAAGCAAGATGTATAAGGACCCACAGGATAACCTGAGATAAAAATATTTCCAAGTGATGTGGTACAGAATCCAAAATCAAATCTAGAGCTGGACAGCGTAAGCTGAACTCTTTCTCCTGCAGAACAGCACTTCTGCAATCCTCGTGGAGGTAAATCTGAGACTGGAGTAAGGATTGAGGTTTCATGGCAGGTGCTTGAACAAGCTGTGGGGCCAAGGGACCAGATGTGTCAGCTGTGTTCAAATGTCAGTTCTCTGAATGCATGGACAGAGGAAGGGGGACCCCAGAAGAAGTATTGTGCAACTGAGTAAGGACCACTGAGAGATGAATGACACCTTCTCAACAGAGCCCATGGGAATGCAGGCATCGTTGTCAGTGAGGCTGAAGTTTTACTCATGCAGCACTGGGATATTCTGCCAACAAACTGTTATTTTCTCCAACTTCTCTCTTTTTCTTAGATGTGTTGTCTTTGGTGGCATAAATGGATATTTTTAAATCCAAACTCACTTGACTGCAGTTGCTTGATGGCTGGATTGAAATTTACCACCTCAGGACTATTTTTCTTCTTCCTTTGTTCCCACTGATATTTGTAGCCATGTCTTCCTCATCTCCCTAACAGAGCTGGATGGGATCCTCAGACCCATGTTTGTTTGCACTGCCACCGTCTCTGCGAGCTATCGGGATGGATGCTGAGCATATGTAGAAATCTCATTCCATCTGTGCAGACATCTCCAGCAGATAGTCTGAACAGGAGCTGCGAGAAGTGCTGAAATGGGATCACGGAGAGTTCAGCACACTCCTCTTCCCTCCCATGCTCTTTTTGTCACTGAAGTTCACCACCTCCGGCAGCGGCAGCCGAGCCTCCCCGCAGCGCCTGCCAGGTTACTGTGACAGCTCCTGACCTGCTTCTCACTTTCCCTAAACACAGCACACACACACACACAATTAAAATAATGATCTTGATGTTTTCTATTTGAGGAAGCCACTTTTTAAGGCCTTTTATCATACTGAGCATGAGCAGACCAACAACTATCCCTCCCTCCCCATCCGAGAGCTGTTTGCAGATCGCAGTGCCACTGTGTGGGGCAACTCCCAACGCTTGATATGAATGGTAGACCCAGAGGGAACACTTTTCTTCATAACGTGATTGCTTTTGTCACGACAGAATAGATGCAGGGTGCTATTAATCACAGGTTTTTACTAAGTCCGGAAGCAGAGGAGATCTAGAGTAGGTTTGACAGGTTTTTTGCCCTGGAAAAATGCAGAAGTTCATTTCAATTCAAGTTAAGCCCTGCTTTTGTAAATCTGCCAAAGGGGAAAAAATGTCTTTGAGGTATTTATGCTGATCTGTAGACTTTTGATAATATAGTGAAAAACATTTCAAATCAATCAGACCCTAATCTACTTAGTGCATTTAGCTGGAAGGTTATAGATTGATACATAGATTACTGTAACATGAAAGCATAGATTAAACATGGCTTTTATTACTAAAATAAGCATTGACAATGTTTTTGTAGTCTGACTTAACGTTTTCAGAGCTTTGCCTGATAGATGCTTATACTAAAATGGAGTGATATCCTATAAAAGAGAGTTTAAAGTTCTGCAACTGAAACGAGCTAAGCATTTAAATGCAGAGCACTGGCAAAGAGTGTTTTATATTTCAGATTGCTGTGCAATTGTTCTTGGCTTGAACAACAATGAGGCTTAAAGATAATATAAAAACAAGTGGTGGTATAGCACAAGATACTTTCAAAGCAAAAGGATAAGAGTATTTATATGTTCTTTATATACAGGTAGTACTTTAACAAAAGTGATGTACACTTTAACAGGTAAAGTACAGGTAAAATTCATTTAATTTAAGCCCTTTGTTACAGCACTCTTCAACAGAAATTAATTCTGTCATAGTGTGATTAAAGTATCTTCATTTGCTACCAGGCACTTGGGGAGATTGTTGAGATGCAGTGAGAAAGGGTGGCAGCGAGGGGCTCTGCCTGTGCGATCCTGTCAAGTGACAAAGAGAAGGTTGGTGTGTCCTTGTGCTGCAGTTTGGAAGATCATTGGAGTTCATTTGTGTTTGGGAGTGTGTAATGCTGAATCCTGAAGAATGAGGCAGCCGGTCCTCCACCCATGCTGGCATGCTGCTGCCTGATCGGGGACATCCCAGCAGGGTAATTCAGGGTCTCTTTAGGTGGTTCTGCTGAGCAGGACAGGGTCCTTTCCTGGGCTGCACTGCTCTAAAGCCCTGTTGTGACCTCCTTTGAGCAAGTCTGTCCTCACAGATATAGCTACATGGCTTCTGGAGAGCTACTTTTTTTTTTTGTTAGCATCTTAGCTTCTTGGAAATCATGGAGGAGCAGGATGTGACACAGTGGCATGTGCTCCTGTCCACCAGTGAGAGGTCAAGGAAGGATTGTCACCCATAGATGGGCCTGTCCAATCCATAGGGTGCGAAACTGAGTTTTTCCCTTGTTGTTTTGCTCCATGTGTCCTCAAACATAAGTCCCTTAGAAGCTGTTTTGCAACTTGGTCTGCAGGACACATTTTTGACTTTTAGGGACTTTGTTTGCAAAATGAAGAACTGGGGATGATTTACTTCCTCATCTCGTGTCACTGTCAGGGAGATCAGAACAGCTTGTCCTACAAGTCTCTGAGGATCATCTCAAAGTGAGAATCCTCGTTCCAGACTTAGTGCTGACACAGTGCTGTGACGTCTCCTCTGGACATCTCCTCACCCTCACGTCAGTGAGACCCACATCTGGCAGCCCAGCACAAGCCCCAGCTCCCATGGCATGCATTTAAAACTCTTACGCAATATGAGCTATACGTATCCATTATTTAAAATTAATACTCTGTTGAGCTCAGTGCTCAGCAGTGTTGCTGTGCCTCATTTTTGGCTAGGGAGCAAGGGGAGGAGTGAAAGGAGACTCTTTTGCAGTGGCGACTTCTTTGCCTTATTAATCTTCATTTTGCCTGCATTTTATGTTATCACCAGCAGATCCTCTTATGTGACTTTGCAGTGACACCTGGTGGGAGAGGCCAGGATGTCATCCTCATTAAGACAATGAAACTGCAGATTTTTTTTTGCTGCAAGATCTAGTGAAGGCTCCCCGTTTCCCTTCACATACATTTCCCTGAAACTCTCCCCGAGCTTATGGGAACTACACATTCAAAGCTACAGGCTGATTCATGCTAAGAGTGGTTCTGTTCCTTTTCTAGACTTCATAAAGGTAGGGGAGAGAACACAGTAATAAAGAAAAATCTTTGCCCTAATTTAATCAGCATCTCACAAAAATCAGAGGGTATATTTAGAACATGTATGGCTGTTCTCAGAGGTGCAGTGCCTGGTAGCAGCTGCCAAATGGAATAGCAGTTATTTTGAGCAGTGTCTTTTATGCTTATAGTATTTCAGGCAAGTGAGGTAGATGCAGTTCAGAAGTTTAGAAGTACTAGTCCTGGGACTCTGGAAATGGTCTTAATACTGGGAAAATGCTTGATAAGTCTCCTGAAATGATGCCTTACCTAATTTGTCTGTCTGGTTAGTATTTCATTGTATAATATGGAAACTCTGAACTTCTACTTAGAAACAGGAGAAATGATGATCAAATTATACCTGAATTTGGCAAGGGACATTCATAATTAGGCTGAAAGCAAGTAACTCCTAAAATTTCTGCTCAGTTTCACCAGAGAAGGAGATCAGATATCCTAATATTTCACAGCATTGGTCTAACCTTTACCAGTAATTAGTAGCTCCAAGACCCAGTGGGGGAGGATGCAATGAAGAATGAGACTGAGTCATCACTGAATTTTTTAAAATACTCTGGATAAATTAATCTCTTGCTGGAAGGATGCTAAAACCAGGGCTCTAAACATTAAAGGGGACAACCCTAATATGGCTACAAATTATTCTATTTGACAAAATATGTGAAGAATCATGAGACAGTGAATACAGATTCTTGTTTGGTTTTAAGAACTTCCACATTTTCAGTCAGAGAGAAAATATTTCATGGAGGTGGATAAATTGCAGTTCTACACATCTGCTACAGGATAAAGGAGGTAGGGAAACACTTGCCACTAAGAAATGGTCTTATATAGTGCTACAAATGCACCCTGAGTCTAAAAATCACTAGTTTGTCCTCAACTATATACTGCTGTTATTCAGGGCCTCTGGGGAAGCTGCATGGAACTTGTTCCCTCATTTCTGTGCTTGGTGAAGCGAGGTAGTCAAACCAGTGTGGTGCTTCAGTGACATTGTCATCACATTAATATAAAAAGCTTTCCTCTTATTTTGCATGTTGGCTATCATTCAGTGTTGTCCATTCAGCACATGCAGCTGTTGCAGAGCAATTGGGGCTGTACAATTCCCAGTTACCCATTATTTAGCTGCCTATTGAAAAAGAAGGTGCCTGTTTTGGGGGGCACCTTTATTTGCATGGTCATTTATACCAAATGTGCATAAAATCTGGCCATTTCAGTTGCAGTCAAAATAAGAAGAGGATCAGCTCTTGGTCCCAGATATGTGTTTGAAGTGAATATTTCTACTACACCTAATTCTGTTTGCAGGGAAGGTAAACTAGATTCAGCATCATTCTGCCTAATTAATGTTAAAGCAGAGGAAAAGGGAGCCTTACATTTTAACAGACCATTTCATGAAAAATTTGGTGGAAGTTCCCTCACCTACCTGTTTTGGCAGAGTCTCCCCTGTCACAGGGAAGCTCACACTGTAGATTGCATCAACAGGAGAAGCCTTCTGGCCCTTCTCAGTTGGCGAAGGTCAGGGAAAATTGAACCATTTACAAGGCACATAGTGAATGCCTGCCTAGAAATCAGCAAGCTCCTGAAAACTTTAAAATGTGCTGTTATCTGGACTGGCTTCAAAATCCAGCACCGCACCACAATAAACCTTGCCAGCTCTAGCCCGGTCTTTAACCTTCCTTTTCTGCAGAAGGTTGTTGTGGAAGGGGCTGCCAGCCAAACCCAACACCTGTCATCCTCTAGTTTTTGGATCGCCATCATTCAGGTTCCAGGATGGCTTTTGGAAGGAAAATAGAGTATTATTTACTGTGGTCAGTAATCTCCTTGTGCGGGAGGGGAATGGAAGGAAGCCAGATGTCCATCCTGGTGTTGCAGGTTTGCCAGTGGTTGCTGGCCCTTTATGTCAAAAGGTGTTCAGCAAGTGAGGAGGTTGTGTTTGCACTGAAGCTTGCACTGTCCTTTCACAGAAATCCTGTTTTAAAGGGAATTTCTTCAGGAAGAGCTCTGAGACAACTGTTATTGGATGATTTATTGCAGTAATAGTAAAAATAAATATGTCATACACTGCTGTTGCCAGTATTTTAATCTTTTAAGGTAAGGGAACGCTCATCTGCATTGCAACAAATTGTGAGTGACTTGTTCAGGTCTGCTTGGCTTCGTGATTAAAGAGATTATTGAAATTTATACGAACCTTTCCCTGAAAATAGATTTTCAGTCTATACAGAAAACGTGAGAGCATAAATTGTGTGCAGTTACAGAGGTTTAAATTCAGACTAAGTCTTTTGATCTCTGACGATTTAGTTGAGATGTGCAACTTCCCACAAAATGTAACCAGCTGCTGTGGTAGAATCTCTTTATTCCACTGTTATTTTGCTGCCACTGCTTTGTCAGGGATACAGTTATCTCTTCAATTACCTTATGTGAGAGAAGAGCTTCCCAGTTTGCAACCAGATTAAACACAATTAGTTAGCTGTTCTGCTTAAGCGAGAGCATGTGAATAAAAATGAAAAATTGACAAATAAAATACATAGAACAGTACAAGAGTACAAAACTAGCACCTGGTAGGTATCTGAAAGTAGATATTGTATCAATGAATCAAATATTTCCTATAAATGGTATACTAAACGTTGTATAACACAGCTATTATGGTTTTCTGCTTGTACTTGTGTTCTATTTCTCTGCACCAAATTAATTACAATAGCCTTGGGTTAAATATGCTATAGGAGATCTGTGTCCCCATTTTCTGATTATGCTGGTATTTTTAATAAATAATTAGTATGCAACTACCTTAAATATTGCAAAATAGATTTTGACCTACACCATGCTCATCTGACATCTGGAATAAGTCCTCAAAAGCTAGTAGCTGTGCTCTGGATCTGCACCAGGCTGCCGAACGCAAAGGTCTTGCTGTAATATTTGTGCTTTGTGTCCACTATCAGGGGTGCAAAGGGAATATCTTAAACTAACACAATTCCCAGGAAAAAAATAAATTAAAAAATAGCATGAATGTTAGAGAGAATTTGCAAATTCACTCAAACTTGAGAGCAATGTTTTTCTTCCCTAAAATCATATCTGTGGTTTCATATAATAAAACCCAGAGAATTTAGGTGATCAGGTTCATTGTGGATAAAACAAACCCGCATCATTTCTGTGTTGGTGTCTGTGACACACATATAAGAGTTTTCCAGGCTATAGAATGTTGTAGAAGACTAAAACAATTGGGTTAATATGTATGAAAACTATGTACATTAATAATGGGGGGAAATATATCTGTTACGGTATATTGTCCAGGGATACTGTAGGGATCTCTGTCTTGGGGGTGAATTAGAGTGAATTACACTGATTTTTGTCATAGGTTGTTGAGATAAGCATCAATTCTATTTCACTTCAAAGGGAAGATTAGAAGATCTCTTTGGGCTTCTTCTAGACCTACAGTTATATGATTTTATGTATAGTTTTGATGGCTTATTCTGATCTCTCTGCAGTGAGACGTTGGCTCTGAGACTACAAAATCACTGTAGGATCTTTTGGAATACCCCATGAGAAGTTACAGAATACCTGTTTTTATATACATTAGGGTAAATACACATAACCCACTTGTACAAATGTAGGGAATGGAGCTCTTTATCATGAAAAATTTACATTTGCTTCATTATTCCCTGAGGGAAATTGGGATTTTCTTCTGAGGGTGTCCATAAACTTTTTGTTGAAAAACATGTTTTAAAGAAAACGATCAATCTTAATAGTTTTTAAGTGCTCCAATCAAGAAATAATTAAAAAGACAGAAAGAACAGCCAAATTAAAAGATAATCATAGAAGTTTTGTGTCAGTGCCTAATTCCATCCGTTTGACCTGAAAAGTAAATTTCTGTGGTTTTTTCTTGATGCAGTGGTTCTTCCTTGGTGCAGCCTTGCTTATGGAAATTCAGGGGGAAAAAAAACAAACCCATGGGCTGTTTAAATAGCTATCCTCTCTCTCACTGCTCCTTGGCCTGAATAAAGACTATCTGCTGTAAGAAATAAAATTATAAAAAAAAAAAAGGAAAAATAAATGTACTCTGTCCAAATTTCCAAATTGGAACAAGTGAAAACTACACGAAAGGGATGAAAAGTCAGCTGAGATATGGGATTTGCACTGAAGAGTTGGCCTATCCATTGTTGTAAAATAGTAGGAAAACCAAAAGAATATCAGAGTGACAGAAGTCATCTCATAGGTTGTGTGTGTCAGCTCTCCTAATAAAAACAAAACAAGAGAAAACAAAACAAAAACCAAAGAACTAAAGTGCAGTTAAAAAACCTACAACTCCAAGTCCTGATATCAGTTGGAAACAGTCAGAGGTCGGAGCAGGTCTTTGACTGGGAGAGCAGAGGAGGTAATGACCTGTGAAACGCAAGGGGTGGGTTATTGCCAAGGGCTGGCTGGGGACGAGGGGTGTCCCTGCAGAGCTGAAGTCCACTGTTTCCTTCAGCAGAACAGGCAGGAGGTTAAATCTGTATATGTGAAAAACAACCTTTGGTATTCCTATTAGTGCTGCACTTGCTTGAGGAACATACATGAGGAATGATAATCAACGTACTCAGATGCCAGTACTGGGAAAACAAAAACTCTTAAAACAGGACTGTTTTTTTGCACCAGTGTTTCAAGCTACCAGATCTCCACTGGACCTCAGACCTGTATATATGAGAGATGTGTGTATTACAGCACAAGGGATTTTTCAAACTGGGGCAAAGAAGCCCAGCAGTAACTTGCAGTGTCAGTACCAAGCAGGACATGGAGGTGACTCTGTCTGGATTTTGCTCTCAGTCAGGAGAACTGAGGAACTAGGGCACATCTTTAAAGCAATGAGATTAACATACCAGCAGATTCTAAAAGGTAAAGCATTCAGAGATTCTATCACCCTCAACACTCAATTAGTTTATGTTGCTATAAGTAACTACCATATGGTGTAGCTTCTGCACCAGCTGTTTTCCAGTCTTCAATGGGTACAGGTCTACAGGGGAGACGATGCCACAGAGTTAGCACCAATTAGAAAAGTAGCAGAAAATAGTGCATTTTATATATGATCTTAAAAATTTCAGATGGGTACGTAGTAAGATACAAGTGGCCAGGGATGCGTTGGTTGTTGTGTGCCAGACTGGGGTCTGTTCCAGCTGTCTGGAAACACCATGTGTCTGCATCAGGCTGGGTTGCAGTGGTTACAGCTGCTCCTGGTCTGCAGTGGTGCAAAGCCACCAGTGTGGGACAGCAGGAACTGAATCCAGGCACCTTTAATCACATCCTGGTATCTGGGATGAGAGCTGAGAACATCAGGGATCAAGCAACACTGTAAACGGTGGGAGATGTCTCTTTCAAACCCATGGGAAACAACAATCTGGCTCCGATCTGCTCCAATCTGGCACCCTGTTTCTGCCTCCTTGCAGCCCTCACCCACACCCACTGTGATTTCTCAGGGTGTGGGGGTAGCATGATACATCACAAACCAGGTTTAATTGTCTACCAGACTATGGCTGGTCTGGTAGCATCAGGGATAAGACCCTGTGTTTCTACATCTGCCCAGTTCTGCAGCCTCCAGCAAGAAAAGCAGCAACTGCTTAGGTTTTCTGCAGCCTTTTTGCCTGCTTTCCACTCTTCCCATTGAAAACTGGGTTTAAAGAAATATTTCCATGCCACAGCCAAGACGTGTGGAGCTGGATTTGATGCCGATCTTCCCAGTTCTTGTCTTGTAAAGGTATCATGGACATTTCTGTGTTCATCTGTGTCATCTCGGTGCTGAATGATCACATGTTCAGCCAGCTCATGCTACCAGCAAGATACTGTTTGCATACCAGAAAATTATGATTAGACTACCTTTTATTTTTTACTATTAATTGTTTTGGAAAATGACTGAAAAACTGTTGTTCCCTAATCCACAAGGATAAGAAGATTTAAGTCCATGAAAGTTCTTGTATGTTGCTCTGCACTGGAAAATTTTAGTCAGTTGTTTTGAATTACATCAAAGGGCATGGCAACACAAAATGCTGCTAAGAGCTAAATCCTGTAATTTATTTTAATTATTTAAAATTCTTCTTGTTAACAAATTCCTTAATTGTGGATTTTGAAGGAGTCTCTTCTCACTTCTGAAGGACTTTTGAGGTTTTAGTGCAAGCATCATGTAGTACCAAAGCAAATTATCAAGTGCTCTGGGTTTTCAGCCACATTTTTTTCTGTGATGTAGTTGGGTCTCCTAGATGGCTTTATAAACATTCACTCATTGTGTCTCACCTGGTTCTGATTATACAGTGAAGGGCAACCACTGCAGTCTGTTGTACAGAGTATTTGAATTCTGATCTGATAGCAGAAAAATACTTCCCATAATTCATACAAATGTGCCAGAAAAGTAGATTTAAAATTCATGATCACAATCTTATTTAGTAGGTGTGATAGCCCGATTTAAATACTAAATCCAAACCAAAATTATACAATTAACCAGTACTTGATACCTCTAACAAATGCACACATTCTTTAAACTTTTCTGAGTTTTGCTTCAAGATTTTCTCTTTTGAGTGGTTCCACTGACTTGTATAGTACTGTCTACCTGAATGTAACCAATTAAACCTTAAATCTGTGAAGCCTGGGCTAGGGACCAGAGAATTATACCTTTCTACTGAGACCTGGTAGTAGCTGTATTCCTGTCTGCAAAGTATCAATGCTTATTCAAAATGCAGAAAAGAGGTTTGCATCATACTTTAGATCATAGAATCATAGAATGGTCCAGGCCAGAAGGGACCTCTGGGGTCATCTAGTCCAACCTCCCCACAGTCAGCAGGGACATCTCCAACTAAACCAGGTTGCCCAGGGCTTGGATATCTCCAGGGAAGGGACGTCAACTCAACCACCTTCCTGGGCAACCTGTTCCAGTGTCCCACTACCCTCATAATGAATAACATCCCTAATATCCAATCTAAATTTGCTCTTCTCCAGCTTCAAGCCATTGTCCCTTATCCTGTCACTGCAGGCCTTTGTAAACAGACCCTCCCCAGCCTTCCTGTAGGGCCCCTTCAGGTACTGGAAGGCTGCTGTTAGGTCTCCCCGGAGCCTTCTCTTCTCCAGGCTGAACAACCCCAGCTCTCTCAGCCTGTCCTCATTGCAAAGGTGCTCCAACCCTCTGATCATTTTCATGGCCCTCCTCTGGACCTGCTCCATCAGGTCCATGTCCTTCCTATATTGAGGGCTTCAGACCTGCACACAGGACTCCAGGTGAGGTCTCACCAGAGCAGAGCAAAGTGGCAAATCTGGCATAGATCTGGACTATCTCTACAAACTGATTCCAAAATGAAGTAGTAGCACATAGATTTTTTTTTAAAATTTTCTCAGTAGCACAGTCATTTAAAATTAAGACTGAAAATTTACTCCCTAGTGTAGTTTATGAAGGCCTGATCTCTCATGAATCATCTTTTCTTATGCAACTGCAATTCTTTCCAAGGCTGGATCTTTTACTGTTTTATATTGTTGTTGTTGTTGTTATGTACTTATTCCTAATTTTTATTTGTCGTTTTTCTGTGTTATTTTTCAGATGTTTTTAAATAATTTGCAATTTTTTTTTTCTTTTTCACTTTCAAAAGAGGCAACAGAAGCAATGTAGACTAAAGGAGAGAGGCACTATCTTAGAGGGAAGGAGTTAATAAAGAAAGGCATATGAATGTGTGTTGGCAAAAAGGAATAATTCCAGAGTGGTCCTCAAAACTTCATTAGAGATCAGAGAAACATGCGATATTGCATTAGCTGAAAGAAAAACGCTTATATAACAGGGTTTAATGTCCTTGGAAATGTTGCAGAATTTATTTGAAAAATAAACCCAACCATACTCTATTAAATTTATAGAGGAAATGGAAAGCAGAAACTCAGAAGACTGTAATTGCCACCTACAAATATAATAATTTGAGTAAGAAGTAATGAAGGAAGGAAATCAGAGTCAACTCACCTCCCTAGCAGGAAGGTGGAAGTTATATTGCCACCATGTGGTAAGACTACGGAAAACCAGGAGCAGCAGATTCACGCAAGAGTGCTGCAAGAGTCAGAAATCTGCATGATTTGCTGGAAAAATATAGTATGCAAATAGCACCCTGATTAAAAAGAAGCCATGTGCAATGAAATCCCATTTTGCTTTTGATTAGTGTGTACAGTCGGTTCTTTGGTGGCGTGTTGGTGGGGTTTTTTTTGACTTGAATTTTAATTCAAAACTCTGTTACATAAAATATTCAGTGGAAAAGTGAGCAGAGTGTAGAAAAGAATTTTTAAAAATCTCTTTTTTAAAATTAGGTCATTTATAAGCTTTTATGAGTACAAAAATCCATCATTCTGTTGCATGTCTTGTTGGAATCATCTCCAAAGTTTCTGTATTCATTTTGTTTTTTCTCATATTCTTCTGAAAATCCTGGGATACTTCCCGGTTCCATCACATATAGAAATATAAGCGTTAGTGTTTCACAAAGAACTTTTTAGAACATACTGTATAGAAACATGATTTTTTTTTTTTCCAATGGCAAGTCTTCCAGTTCTGCCTATAGCAGGATTTGGGATTAATGAAAGTGTGTCAGCTTCTTCTTTCCCCTCCAACTTTAGATCGTAATTCTTTGTGACATGACAACTGGTTGCAGTAGAAATTATTAGGATTCAAGAGCATGATTTCACAGCCTGAGTCGGATGAGCTTTGCACAATCCCCTTTTTGATCAGATTAACGCTGGCCCCTGAGCTGACCCTCAGCCAAGGCGAGCCAGGCAAGTCTCTAGCACAGCCCTCCCAGAGCAGGGATTGCTGGTGGCTTTGCTTCAGAGAGCTCTGCCCTGCTCCACTGCAAAGTCCATTTCTTGTACTTCAGTGTAGCATGAATCTTTATCTCTAATGTGTACAACACCGCTTGCATGGAGTTGTTTGGGTGTCAGTGTAACAAAGTGCTTAAACTTCATGCTAAATACAGCAGTCACCTTTGTAAGAACAGCTCTCCTCCTTAGCACCCACACACTTGTAGCTAAAATACAGGAATGAGACTAAATGAGCATCACAGATGACACTCAGCTGTATCTCTTTGTACGTGTCTAATTATGGCCTTCACTGAGGCAATTATTCTGTCTTGATCTTAATGCCTTCTACAACCATCAATTAATAAAACCTCACATAATGTCCTGGTAGAACAGGAATTATTACCCTTTTTTTTAGAAACAGGCAAACTGAGGCACAGTTATTGACCTGGTTTTAGATGAGATGAGAGAAATTAGGTCGCAAAACTGAGTTGAGAGTCTCACCTTGGCCACTAGACGCCAAATAAAATGCAGAGAAGTGCATGAAAACCCAGATCTGCCTATTGTCAGGATGGTCCTGGGTTTGTCTCTGGCACTGACCCCCTGCATTACCCCTTCAGGTTTGGTCACAGGACATTTGGGATGCACACCTGGAGAGATGCCTCTACGTGGGTCACCATGCAAGGGAATGGAAGGCTGGGCTGGTCCCGAGTGATTTCAACAGGCCGGGCCAATCCATGGGGCACCCTACAAGCAGAAAGCAAATGCCTGCTGTTAAAGCTGCTCTGCACCTTGGAGGTGCTGACAGACTCTCACCTGACCTTCAAATCTCAGAAAATGGGAGCAAATCACCTCGGTCCCTCCCTTTTTGCACATATGACTCACAAGCATTTGCCTCCCACATTAGTTTTGCTTTTCCTCAAAGTTGAGTCATTGTCTTGTATTTGATTTAACAACAATAGCAGAAAAAAAAAAAAAGAAAGAAAAAAGAAAATCAGCATCAGTTGCTACTGTATAGGACTAGATCAAAAGCAATTCTTTAAAGGAGGCTTTCAAAATAGCTAGATTAAAGATTTGGGAAACTGGTTAGAAATAGAACTGAAGAAAAACAGCTCCTAAAAGCAAAACATTATGTTTTCATGCTATTGTGCTTTTAAAATTGAAGGCAAGAGTCTGAAAACAGACATCGAAAATAAATCTTGCTTGATGGGAATTATCTGGAGATCATTGTATTTATTGCATTTGTTTTGATTTTCCAGTCTCTGCCTCAGACTGTAGGCAAAGAGATGACTTAAAAGATTCAATATCTCATTTTAAAAATTAAACTTTACTTGATTATGGAGCTGACCCGTGCTAACCTGGAGACAGTTATATATTATTCTGGGGTATCATCAGCAGGCTAGAAATCGGCAGACTAGGACTAGAGGCAAGAGCTGTGTCCCCAGTAGCTTAACGATTTCAGGTGCGATAACTGAGGCTGTGCTGCCCCTCGGAGGCACGGCACAAAGTTGCAGCCCACGGGGATGGAAAGGATTAATTATAGTGCTTTAAAATTATCTTGGTTTTTTCCTCTCCCTTCTCTCTACCCTTCTCCCCCAAACACCCTGTGTGTTGCCCGAAGGTCTATAGATGTGTGAAGGTTCTTGATAAGAGCCTAAAAGCCCCGTGATTTAGCACATCTTGCCCAGATTGTATCATGAGCAATGATACCCTGCAGAAATAATTTTCCAGCCAAATGTAGGTGGTGTAGAAACCTTTCCTGCTTCTTGGCTCTTTTCTCTAATATTGGGCATCTGGAGCAAATGTGGAGGTCTCCTAAACTATCGAGGATAAAAAAGCCTGGTGGGATGGGAGGGTCAGGAGAAAATTCAGGGAAATGATGTGTTTATTGCCCAGCACTATGGAGCAGAGACCAGTTTGGGAATTTTCCCGTGGAAAATTTCCCATTTTCAGCCAGGTCTGTCAGTGAAGCTGTGGCTCTGGCTCATGGGCAACACTGATAAACCTGGAGCAGCAGAGGGAGAAGTTGTCCCCCTTCAGCTGGTATGGCCCATCTGACAAACAAGTTCACTTCTGCCCGCTTACAAATTCGAGTTTCTTTTAAAAACACCTTTCTTGGAAGCACTGGACTCGGATAAAATGTTATATTAAGTTAAAACACCATAAGCCTGCATATGAGGCAGCTCTTGTTTAAAAGCCTCCCTGTGAATTTTGGGCACCCAATTTTGACCTTGTTAGTGAGAAGAATCGGAACTGGATGTTGATTTGGCAAATAGCGAACCAGGAAAGCTTGGCATGCATCAGAAATGTTTCAGCACTTTTGTGAGATTTAAAAATGATGCAAGAAAGAATAATAACCCCCAAAAGGAGAAAAGATAACTTTCACAGGGTTGCTCTGGCTCTGTTGGCAGAGAGTGTGAGGTCCCAGATGAGAGGTGGGAGTAGTGAGACAAAAATGCAGATGTGACAGCAATTTTCTTCCAGTGTGAGCTGCCATTCGGAAGTGTTGTAGTACATGATCTACTCATTACTGAGGCCCAAGATTATCTGTAATGAGCACAACACTGCTGAATGATGCCTCAGCCTGAAGAGAAGTTACAGGGACAGTGGAGAAGCCAAGAGGTATGTTTTCCTTCATCCCATTGAGCCTTCAGAAGGGCCACTCCAGAATCTGGTCCTGGCACAGCTCTTTTTCCCTGGGAGAAGAGGAAAGCAGCAATGTGATGGATGTAGCCACTTTGCTCAAAGCTCAAGCACAGTCCCTGACTAAGCATATTAGGTTTAAACCAGCCAACCTTTCTGTTCCTGTTCCAGAACTGACATTCTCCCATATGAATGATTTGCTTGAACTGTGTAGAAATTACAAATGCAAGTCCATAGAGTAAGCAGCAGATCACAAAGCATTTGGCTTTGGTTCCAGCAACATAACATTCCTGGGTCATCCAGAGATTGTCCCTGACCAGCTCTGTCTCTTGTTTGACCTGTTATTCTCCTCCAGGAGAAAGTATGCATTTGAAAGCACAGCTGAACTATGGTTTAGAGGAGAAACTAGCCCTTTGCCTTCAATGCAGCAGCTAAAACGTGCCTGAAGATCAAGAGTCACTTCTCCTGTCTGACTTTACCTTATTTTAAGATAGTAGTTTAGATTAGTGGAAACAGTGTGCACTTTGCTGAGCACTTGAAGAAGGAAAAAAAAGCATAAAACGGTTGCTTGGCTGCACAGTTTTCCTGAGTAAATGTCTATTTTTGGTTTCAAGTGGAAAATAACGAATCACGTAGTGCATTCACCAGTATGAAAGGAGTGGATTTGGCTACTTAAAATACAGAAGTCCTCAGTGGACAAGTATAACACTCTTACATTTCTTCATATTACACTGAAAAACAAGAACTGGATCCTTAGTTAAGGTGTATCAATAGATACATTATTTATAACAGCTATGGATTTGAGAAAAAAAGAAAAACAAACAAAAAGCAACCTGCACTAAGCAAGCTCTGACTGCACATGCCACAGAGACATAATTTACAGGCAATTAGTCAACCAGGTGGTTGTGTTTATAGCAGTATATCGTGGTCCCTTTTGCAGTTTGAGAATGCAGATCTGCAAAAGAGGAGCCAGACATCCTGTTAACACTCCTTAAAGAAGTGCTCTTTGCACTGTAAAATAATGAAAATCTGTGTGATCACGATGTTAACCTCGTTTTGATTATCTTCACACACTGGTGGAATCCTTCTAAGCCTGATGAACACAAAACTTCACACCTAACAAGCCAACAAAAGAATTGGGATTTATACCTGCAGACTGGAGCACACAATCTTCAGGGGTTGGAGGGAATGACAGAGAAGTATCCCCCTGAAGAAGCATATATTTTAAAATTGGCATCTGAACACTCCAGAAATAACAGGATTTGCTTTTTGTCTGCTTTTAGTGATAAACAAGAGAAGGGCAAGGAGAACTCAGCAGCTCTGGCCCTGCTCAACGAGGACAATGGTATTTTGTTTGCAATTTGATAATGTTTGCGATCTGACCATTTTAAGGCGTTTCAAAACATACATTTCATACTCTGGTGGTGGGAAAGTACTTGCCAGCTTGGTATGTTCTGTGTCCTGGGCTGTGCCTATTGCTAAGCAAACACCCCCCAAAACCAGACCCAGTCCCCAGACTGCTGCAGGGAATGGTGAGGTATCGGTCAGCCGTGATCTCAGCACAGCAGCACTGCTAACGCCGTGGATGTCACAATGAAAATATACTGGCAGAAAAAAAGAGGAGCTGCTATCATGAGTCTTTTTTATGTGGGAATTGTCCCTGATACTAAACAGGAAGTATTTAAAGGTAGAGCAGGCTATGAGGGCCTTGGAAATGAAGATTAGTCTATGTTAGATATTGTGAACTGTTAGGTAGATAAAATTGGATACATCTCCATCCTGCCAATAAATGCAACAGATAAAGAGGGAAAGGGGGAGGGAGAGGGGGGAGACATTTTTTTCCGAAGCCACCCTTAATCAGGGGAAAACAGCAGACAAAATGATCTTTGGTAGATGGGGATTTGTGGGGTATGGGTTACATTTATTATCTGCTAGGTTATAAGCTTTATTATAATTTCCAGTGTTTGCCTGCTACATCCTAAGGAACAATTCGAGCTGGATCTGACTCTGTGCCTGTCATTTATATGGTAATGGGGGAGTTTCCCCTCATCCCCAGTGATTTCTGCAAAATTCTACATGCTGGTTCTCAGTGTATTTAGCTTCTCCAGTGTAAATTAAAATGCACATTCATGATCTTTGAACAAAGCGGGCAAGGATAATTAGTAATTTGATACTGTTCTGTATAACGCAATTCAAAGTAATACTTACAATTTGGAGTTAATTAATCAGGTTGTGGTTTTTTTCCTTAAAATTCTTAATTGCCTTTCTATGATATTCATTTTTAATAAGGTTTTTTCCTACCACTTTTAGATCCAATTATGCAGGCAAATTCTCTTTGCTCCTACTGCATGGCTCTATGTGTGTGTTTACATCTACATTTCTCTATGCATTTTGTTGGGGTTTGTTTCAGAGATTTTTATGTGCTGCTTTATGGGTGGGTTTTTTGTCAGCTGAAATTAAAAAGCTGAAAACAATGCAATAGGTGTACAACTGTGAGAAACAAGATACAACAGATAATAGAAAACTCAAAACAATGTAACAGCATACTTTAAAAAAAATAAATCTCTGGAATTTCGTTGCCAGTATGAATAGTGATGGTTTTTGTTAGTGTTAGGTTGATGATTGGACTTGATGATCTGAAAGGTTGCTACCAATCCAGACAATTCTATGGTTCTATTCTAGTTAACCTCATCTGGTATTTAATTCACTATCCAATTAAAACTCTCATTAGAAGACTCTAATTGTTGTAGCTTTAAAGTAAAACCAGCAATCATTAGAGACACAAGCTTCAGACTCTCCAAGGAAATTAAAATAGTCATAAATTCAAAAATAAAAATCTTAGTGGATATAGATGTTGTGAGGGTAGTGCCTGTGATGAGAAATGTGTCACAGACCAGACCCTTGCTAGGCAAGGTGCTGAATGCTCTGGCCCCGACAAACCCAGCAGCTCCCCTCCCAGGAGCAAGATCTGGGTGATGCCACTTTGCTCACACTGCTGGTTCTCTTTCAGGGCCCTTGAAAGCCTCCATACCCTTTGTGCTCTGCAAATGTAGATGAAAACTCTCACAACATCTTTCTTTCTACCTCATTAGAAGAGAAGGTGTTTCCCTAATTCTTCCATCCTTGTCTGTGCATGTGCTTATTGCCTTAATATAAAAGCCTGTTCTTTGCTGCAAACTCATATATGCTTTGCCAACATTTTCATATTGGGTGTTCTGTGTATGCAAAATGTTGGGGCTTATTTACTGTCTCACACATCTCTGGGAGTTTCTGGGATGTGGATATCAATCAGAGTTTCACAGACTTGGTACCCTTGCCCCGGGTTCTTTCCCTCTTGTAGTGCAGATAGAGACATCACCTGTACCCAAAGCATCTGTAACCAGCTTCTAGGCATTAGTGTGGCTTAACCTGATGTCTGCAGCTCCCTAGAGAGAGGTGGGGTAGTTCCAGGTGGTCCAAGCAAGGTGACTATGCTTTGGTCAGTAGATTTAGAATTACTACACAGCTAAGCAGGCTTTGGTCAGTAGATTTAAATTACTACACAGCTCAAAAATATTGTGCAGGGGGAAAAAGGATTTCCTAATAATAAAGAAGAGAGTTCAGTGGGTCACATTATCCTACAGGTGTGTTTGTCTTTTCTGTGTGCTTACCTGAGTCAGTAGTGGAAGTCCTGCAAGATTTTCACCTATAAAGAACAAAATTTCAGTTTGACACGCATGTACCACCACTCTGATCAACACAGTCAAACCACACTGATCCAACAGTGGCATAACCTTATTATATGCCATTGCCTTTATTAATAATAAATGTTTCCATTATTTAATATGGAATTTAATATTATTTAATAGAATGTTCCTTTGAGATATTGCTATAAGCCAATTCAGACTCTGTTTTTAACCTCTTCTCTTTTTTATTATTCCTAGGTAACTCTATTGATCTCAGTAGTCTCTCTGATTATTCAGTCCTGTAAAATCAGATTCACCCTCTAAGTCATTATTGAGCTAAATCTCTCAGCCAGATCCTGAGTTGCTGTTCAGGTTGAAACCTCTGGGAATATTGCCATAGTAGGGCAATATAAACTGAGTGGGATTTTAATGGCTGTTCAATGACTGTAGCAGTTTAAACTGGGTATGAAATTTGGAGCTAAACTGAATTCCTTCAATGTGCTACAGTTCTCATTCTATAATCAGGGCCTTATTTTGCAATATTAGCTGACGTTTATTAGCACTCATGCTAGATGACTAGCAGGTGCTGCTCAGAGTGAATAAATCATGCAAGTAATTCATATGAGAGACAGCTTGTGAGAGTGCTGATAGAAGTCCATGGGGTTGAAGAATCAAGTTCTTTAATAGCAATGTCAGGCTGTTCAGCCTTCTTATCTCTCATATTTCTTTATGAAATATTAAAAGAGATTGCTTTTGGGCACTTGTGTTCTTGAACTATTGCAATCATCTAATGAATTTTTGATAGTCAAATTCAGAGGGTTTTGTGATCACCAACTTTCTGTAGCTATTGAAATGCATCCCCTGTGTCAAGGTTGGTTGTCCATCTTTCTCCTATCATAAACCCCACAGATTAGTTGGGAAGAACGTGTAACTTTAAATTAAAAGGAAAGGTGAAGTAGAAGCTACTTGAGCAGGTTTGAATTGAATAATATTCAGCATATAATGAAAGCTTTGACTTGTCTCACTGCATTGCATAGATAAGCAAATTGTGTTTCCAGCCATAGCAACCTGTTAAGTGGCAGGAGAAAAAAGAGAAAGGGGAAAAAAGGACTTTACTGTCTGGAGCCCTACCACATCCAGTCAATTGGGAACACGAGTTGTGTCTTGTCTAGGTCCTTAGCCAGTGAAAAGGTACGATGCAACCTTGCTATGAACATTTACCCCCAGCAATGAGCTGCAGTGCAAATTACTCAGAAGGCTTTTGCCAGGAAAGGTTTCTACAGATTTAGTGCCTCTAGCTAACAGGCTTTCATGGAGAGCTGACAACAGGCTCTGGGTTTACAGTTATACCAGGTGATGGAAAAATGCATTCTTGTTAGGCACTAGGCACATACAGCATTGTGCCTGGGTTTTCTAGATGCATTTGCTCTTTGGAGTGAGTGTTAGAAACAGGAATATCTGAAGATAAGATCTCTAAGTAATATTTCTACCTTCATAATTCGGTCCTCATTTTCATCACTACATCTGGCCATCCTGACAGATCACAGACTTGCCTGTGTTGATGAAATGTCTGCATGTCAGTCCAGCCACGATGGACCAAGAGGTTTTTCCTGTGGCTGAAACTAACTCATACCACAAAAGGTGGAAAACTGCTAATTGTGAGGAGCTATTGTGAGCATTAATTATTAATGATTTTGAAATCAAAGAGCAAAGCTTGCTAAGGATAATGTACAGAGAAAAAGCCAGAAGGACAGACAAGGGAAACTTCTGAAAAGAGCAGAAAGAGGATGTGGAGGCAATTCAGCGTTGTTCTGCTGTGTTTGTCCAAAGAGCTGTGTATCTCCCTTTATGTTTTGCAGTGCTTAGTGTACCCTTAGGATGGTATGGCATTGTGTATGGCATTGTGTATGGCACCTGGTAACTCTGCCAGTCACTGGTGGAGGCACAGGGTCCATGTGAGATCCAAGGTCTTCCTCATGACTTTTTGCACCTCAAGTGGAATTAGCACAGCTAAGTGCCAAGTGGTAAAGAGGGCCTGGAGTAACCCCAGCCCCTCTGGCCATTTCTGAATAGCTGATTTTTTCTCCTGTTTGTGAGAGTCTGCCTGTATTTCTCAGATGATAACACGCACTTGCATGCATCTGTTTTGTTTAGTGGGTTTCGTCGACAAATCAATTTGTATGAATGAGAGAGATTGTAAGCATTCATGATTTCTCAGTTATTACAGCCTGAGCTTTGCCTCCTCTGTGTGTTTGGTAGGAGCTGTAGAGATGAACCTGAGGACATAATCAGGCCCATAGTCAATACCGCCAGCATTTTGAAGCCCCTAAGCACTCAGACAGCAAAGAACGTCTGGCAGCTACTTGTCAATAACCTTGTAAACAACACCCCAATGCCCTGACTCATATAACAACTACAGGATCTTTTACTGTTGGAAACACAACAAATTAGAGGAATCAATGTACCAGGGAAAGAAACCCAAGTATTAAACCAACGGTTTTGAATTGAGTGAGAAGAGTAGCCTCAGAAAGTTCCTTCTGTCTGTCGGTAGCTTGATGCCACCCTAACATGATCTTAGTCCTGCTCCTTGGGGAGAGGTGTCCTAAAGATTGTCCTCAGAGGAACAATGGTATGTACTTTGGCTCTACTGGTAGTTTGGCCTCTGGGTAAAGAGATTAAGTTGAACTGGTAAGGATTGGGCCAGCAGAGCAGCCTCTAATGTCCACATCCTGGCTCTACTCTTCATCCCTGTATTGTTTCCTCAGGGGTCCTTGCCAAGTATCAGGGAAAATCCAAAGGTGGCATCTTCTGCTGGTGCAGAGCAGCTTGTGATGGTGCTACACAGAGCCACCTTCATCTCATAGAGAAAAGGTGGACCGCAGCCCATTTTCCTTCAGATTTGGTGAGGTTTGCCTGTTTGCTGAGCTTGGACTTAGCTCAGGCCATGCAACAGCTTTTGAGAGATGTGGAGGTAGGATGTGACCTTGTTGACCATGCAGAACATGTGAAGAGTCCCATGGGGTTGTCGTCAGTGCTTAGCAGGAGCCACCTTGTTGAAATGAGCTTCTCCTTGAGACCCTCAGCATCTGGGCACAGGGAGGCAGAAAGCACTAGCCAAATCCTCACCCATTGTCTCAACACAATGTTCTGCAGCACCAAGGGCCTGCAAAACTGTGTGAGCAGAAAACATCATATGTTCAAGCAATTAAACCCGATGACTAAGGGGAAATTAATGACACTTGCAGCCCACACCTTCCCTGTACTTGAGGTGCAGATCTCCTGGCTGGGCTCCTTTACCTTAGATGAGGTGCTGCCACCTTCCTGTGGCTGCTGAACACATGGGGGCTCATCGTCTGCTTCTCTTTGGCTCTGTGACTGCATAATGCTGCTACCATCAGGTGGTCAGATTTTTGGATGATGGATTTGATGTTTAAAGCATTCTCTCTAAACCATGTCCTCAAAACCACCATGAAAGCAAGTAATATTTTATTCTTCATAAGTTGGTTGCCAGCGGCAGAGGAGGTTGTGAGTTTCCAGTAGGAATAAAGGGTCACTGGGGTGGCTGGTGTAGCTCAGCTTTTCTTAATGATCTCTTGGAAAATGGCATGAACACCTTGAGAATGATTGTTGTCTGCATACAGGGACCAGGGGATTTGGCTGAGCCTGAAGTTTGGGCTCAGCCAAGAAAATAATTGTTTGGTTTTTTGTTTTGTTTTGTTTTGTTTTTTTAACAAAAGGTTGTTGAATTGTTTAGTGACCTCGCAAAATTACTTTTTCCACCACATGCAATTAGACAACTGTGAAAGACGATTAATTGCACCAAAATCAATAGTGCTGCAGGGCTATTGCTGACATCAGCATAAAATAATATCAGTGCAGGAAAATGCAGATTTACTATAGTAATATACAACAGTTTTATACTATTTGCATCCACATAATTACTTTTACACCCGTTTTATGCCTTTTACAATGACTTAATGAAAATCAGTGTAAATCTACAGTACAGCAACTAAGACATAAATTTTCTTGTGTGCTTATGAAAGATGTCAGGGTGATCTCCTAAAGCCAGCCTTGAAACACGTCAGTGTAGGCCGATACGAACAATGTGTTTTCCCTAACTGGGTAAAAATGCTTGCTTTCAAACTATACAATAGTAATCAATTTGGATGTGTGGTTGGTGGCTCGAGATGATCTAGTAATTGATTTTAAAACAGATGGCAGCTGTCAAATAAGCATTTGTATTTATTTGATGTTTCTATGAGAACCTTTGGGGTTTCGCTGTCTCAGAAGTCTTTGTTTTCTCCTTTCCTAGACTCCCTTTCTGTTCTCTGATCTGTCTTCCTCTTATGTTCTTTTGATGCTTACTACTGACAAATTCTTTTGAGCTTTCTTTCCTAATGTAAGCCATGGCCTCTATGTTAGGCTTTAATTATTTTTTGTTTAAAATTCCATTTTATTAACAGTTTTAATAAAACAGCAAAATGCCTGCAACACACTAAGTACATAATGATCTGAGCATCATCCACAATAAATCACAAACCCATTGATTATGCTTGCTGGAATGGCTGCACTTTACCATATCAGTAATAAATAACACAAAAAGGCAAGTTCTCTCTGTCAGACAAAATCTTGCACAATTCTTTGTGTAAAAATTAAAATATTCTGAAATTAATGGGTCTGTTGACAGAAAACTAGATATGTTCGTGTGTGTCTGTGTATCTGTATCTAAATCTACACAGAGGAGAATCAAGCTATTTTCCATCTTTGTCTTCTGTGGACACAACATTAATAATATTGTTTTCATTTCCTACTGAAGAAGAAAATGCAATGCCTAGAATAAGAGGAAAAAATTAATTGTAGAAAAGAAATTTTTTAAATAGGTAAAACCTCTTGAGTGCTTCTACCCATTACACCCTTATCTTGACCTCTTGAGACGCAGAAAACCTCTACTTTTCCAGATGCAGTTAAAAACTCCTTTTTGCTCAGTCTCCAAGGACACCTCCTCACTGTTATAGAAGGAAGTTAGTTTTTTGAAGTTAATGACACTGCAGTTATTAACTACAGCCCATCTGTATAACATGAGGGGCTTCACCTAGGGTGGAGAAACCATTCGGATCTCCAGAAGATCTCTTTATCTGTAGTACAGATCTATAAGTGAGTTATTTTTCTTGGAAGAGAAAAGGTTATTTTCTTTGCATTCTTTGAAATATTTTTCCCATACATTCATATTAGAGGACATTACCAATTAAAGACTAAAAAGCTTTTGGGATCCGTCTTGTACCAACTTGCTATGTCCTGTAGAAGGGCTTTATGTGCACTGCCAGTGGGACTGTGTGGGTATGATCAGCACTGTGCCCCCTACGAGGGGTGACAATGTGGACACGTGGGCATGGCCACATCTGGAGGATGACTGTGGAGTAATGGGATCCTGCCTTGCATAGAGGAGAAGCATGGGGGTGGCCAAAGGAAAGTGGCAGATCAGGGTGGTGTCTCCAGCTGCTTTCATTGTACATGAGATTTGGAGTATTAATGCCTGTAGTTTGTATAGCCTCAGTAGGTAAATTATACAGCTGTTACAGCTATATGCCTCTGTTGACTGTGATAACAGAAAAAAACACCTTTTTTATTTCACTTGAAAATTATTTCTTTATTCCTTTATTCTTATTTTTTCCTCCTGACATCGTAGTCATAGAAGCAGATTGCAGTGGTACCTGTCAGAGGACTTGTCTGTTCAAGCATCTTTGTCTTGTGCATGTCTCTGTGTTAACCCACACTTGAAAATTTCAAGTTATTTGTGGCAACTTCAAAAATTGAGAGACCTTTAATTTACCAATGGATTTTCCAGTCAGTCACTGGTGAAGGCTTCATCTTTTCACTAGCAGCAATCCATAACTTTGTCACCTTCACCAGAAAGGCATAATTAAAATTATGACTCAGGATGAATAAAGGCTGCAAAACTAGTTAGATTTTTGGAAATGCATGAAGAAACCCCCATTGCATTTACATGTACTTACTAACAAAGAGGACCTCTGCCAGTCTAGAATTCTGTGCAAGCCTAGGAATTGTAGTTATCATGGAAATGTCTGTAGAAATACCACAGTATCAGATTCACAACATTAAAACCATCTGTGTGTATTTCAAAATGTGGTTCATACGTCAGGTTTTATCTATAATCTGCTGATTGCCACTGAGGTTGCGGAAGATAAAGCCATGATGCTTTTTCCTGTATTGACTCTATAAGGAAAGACAGAGGTCTGGACTCACTTCAATGGGACATTTATGTGCTTAGACAGAAGTGGACATGAAAATTAAGTGTTTGGTTTCCATGGCCAAACCTCTGCTAAAGGTCCTATAGGAGTATCAAAAGGTATAACAAAATTAACTTGTGAAGATTCTTATGGAATTGGAGTGGATATTGTCCGTGGAGGAGGGGGCCAGATCATTTTTTGAAATCCCTTCCAGTACTATGAAGTATTATCTAAAATCCAGTATTGTGATTCCTTGAGAAGATTATTACCAAAAAGTAGGATATAAGTCTCCATTTCGTTGCTCTTGCAAGTAGTGCTGGCATTAACTCAAAGTTTGAAACAGGCAGATGCTTGATTTCCTTTTATGCACATACTGGGCTAGTTTTAACACATCTATTAGTAATATCCATCCAATCTCTTGTCCACTCTGCAGTCCATCCAGGGATTGTGCTTATGGTATCACGTCCGAATGCTACATCCAAACCCAGATTCATCACAACTTGGTACTTGGCAGCTGAGAACCACAGCAAGGAACTTCTTTTTGCTTCCTGACAGTGAAAGGAAAGCATCTATCAGAAGGCATGTTCTTCTGAAGAGATGGTACTCCCGCTGAGGGCAGCCTGATTCACTCTAGGTGCTACATAGCTCTTGATATCAAAGACTACCACCTAAGTTATATGATGAATGCAGCAACCTTCAATCCAACTCAGGGAATATTGCTTTCATCAAACCTCTGTTATTGCCTTGAGTTTCTTTTCTCATCCACTGATATTAAAGTCCCTAAAATGTATATTTACACAGTTGTAACTGAATATACTCTGACCTAGAACGTTAAATGTTCCTCCTAAGTCTGTTAACTTAGAAGACCACTTCACACAACTTTGAAATGATCATTCAATTGAATCTTGTTCAGCTAGAAGAGGGATTAAAATACACATACTGTAACACTCCTTGAGCAGAAACGTTTCAATGGATTACCAACTGGCTAGTACGCATGCCCAACAAAGATTCACTACTTATAAGCAAGGTCATCCAGTTGTTTCAGAGAGGTTTGATATTGAATGTGGTAACGTGGAAAAAGCACTGACTTGCCTCAGACACTGTGCTGGAGCCCAGCCACCAAGTCAGAATGGGCAGTATCACAGTCCTGGTCCAGGTCAGGATTTGTGTGCCGCAGTGTGGTGGCTGGCAAGCAAAGCTGTAGAGAAGGAAGAAGCACAGAGTCACCAACAACACTGTGAGGAATCTCTGCAGCTCACTCACAGCATACCTACATCATGTAGCACCCAGTGATTGCAAGCTTTGAGGAAGAGAGCAATAGTTTTGATCAATTATCACTTTATACTCTTAACTAGGAGGTCATGTGGAGGGGGACTTTGGTGTTTAAGGAGAACATGGTTTTTTTATGTGTGAGGTGGGTTCTGAACTGACTTTAGCAAGACCCATGAGTATTGAATGCAACTGATTTTCTGAGCACGTGGTAAATGCAAATGCAAAGAATAAATTGTCCCCCCCACGGACAACTTGTCTGCACATTGCATTTTATATTCAGCTGAACTTTTCTGGTATTAATGCATTTCATATTCCATAAGAGTGGTCTCTATTTTGCTAAAACTAATGGATTTTTCTAATAATGGCAAAATCCTGGCTTTCTTTCAAGGCAAAGGTTCACACAATTAAATCTCATTAACAGAGGACCACAAAACCTGCATTAAACCCTTTCTTGGCACGTGACCTTTAGCAGAACTGCTCCATTAAGTCTGAGATCCTAGAGAAAATGTTTGTTGAATAAAATCATTCCTAATTAATATTAAAATGTCAAGGATACACCTGCCATCCATTTTTACACCTTTGCCTTTGTGCTTTTAATTATCTCCTTAATGAGCAGCCAATATAAAAGTCAAAAGCAACATCTTTTAAATGTATATGCGACAGGTGGTACAACGCAGCAAAGCAAATTTGCCAGACATGGGCTTTCCCATGTAATATTTGCAATTTGCTGGACATCATTCTGAAACCTCACTTTGATATTTCCATTAAGTATTGGTTAATTAATTTGTTATTTGTAGAAGGCATGACAATTGAGAGTGATTTTCTCTTGCACCCTTTCTGAGATTACCTTGAGTTTTATCTCAAGCCATATGCAAGTCTGGATTAGCAAAGGTGTTCATTTGCTCTATGATGAATATAATTGTCTGTCTGTTCTCCAAGGATGACTCAACCAAGACTTTTTAAAAAGAAATAAATCAGTCTTTGGTGTGTTTCTACTTTTCAGACCAGGGGGACATTCTGGTTGGATCGAGGGGTCATTACAGGGTAGCGCACAAACCTGGTGGGTGTGAACTCTGAAAATCCTTGGGTTTTTTGCAATGACCAGCAATAACAGCAGATGTTGGTACTTCTGTAGCAGGACTTCAGTGATGAAGATGATGAAGCCTCTTTAATTCTTGTTCTCACATTGGAGTAATGAGATCTGTCTCCCTGCCCATCAATCTGTACAGCGTATGCAAGTCCTTCTACTATGTTTTGAATAGGAATGACTCATGATATTAAGTCTCTAAATGAAAATGGATCACATTATTCCCTTTTGCAAAATGAGAGGTTTAAAAAGCCAAGTCAGTCTCTTCCAGATGTCAGTAACTGGAGACAATTTGGACAAAGAGCAAATTTTATAGGTATTCTGGATATCTATGAGCTGAAGTAATCTTTTCAAAGAGGGATAATAAAGTAATAAGGAAAAATATTAGAAATGAGAAGTTCATTGAATTCGTGTTTAATAAGAATTAGGTTGTGCCATCCTTCAAAATAATTTCTTGTGCAAAATAGTTTCTTGTGATGGCATTCTTGAAGTCTGACATGTTTGTATTGGCATCTTTCTAAGCACTTTTTCAATAGCAACTACATTATTCAAATCACAAAAAATCTGTAATCCCAAAATTCAGTGATAAAAAGGATCAGTATCTGGCAATTTATTGAAAATTGCTTTGCGAAAGTTACCTAAAAAATGAAATAGGGATGAAACTCAAGGTGGTATCCAAGCCACAGACTCCAAAGCCTGTATCTTGTAAAGTGTTACAAAGAGCCAGCATTGCATAACCTATGGAAAATTGCCATTTTTTCTTTATTCTCACCTGGCAACAGACTTTGGGAAGATTTAAATTGTAGCTGAAGCACTTGTATCTAAGCATAGACCCTGTTTGAATCCATTAATATGTCTCTGGTTTGACTTTGTGAACTCTTTATGGAGGAGAACTAAATTTCAGTCATTGAAGTTCTCTGGCAGCCCCCTGGTTGTTTACCATCAGGCAGGCAGGAACCCAAGCTCTGCCAACACATCCACCTATATATGTTCACATCCCCATGTCCAGGACACATAGGAGCAGTAAATCCTGTTACACTGTCATGAATACGTGTACTAATATGAATAATTTGTTGGATTTGAGCAAGATAATTATGCTTAATAAACTATACATTCAGAGTGGTTGTTATCAATTGTGTTCATTTGTGTATATGGCATAATTCAATGAGTATCTTTAATTTATATTCCTGTCACATCTTCCTTGTGCTGTGATTAGACTGAGAATTTCAGATCTACAGTTTCATTTATTTCTAACTAGTAATTTGTGGAGTAATAGCCTTTTTTTTTTTTCTGTTATCTTTTTTTTTATTATTTTTATTTTTTTTTATTTAGAGGAGATCTTGAAGACTCATATTGCTCATTGGTGGTCTCCTGATGGTACCAGGTTAGCGTATGCAACAATTAATGCCTCCCGAGTCCCCACCATGGAGATCCCAGTATACACCAGCAGCCTTTACCCTACTGTTAAAACGTATCATTATCCAAAGGTAAGGGAAAATAAAACAAACAGTCCTGTTTTTCTGTCAAAAAAAATTTACTTTATTTTCCCAGTAGACTCAGACAGGAGACTATGTAATAGTGCACATTCATAACCAGTGAAAATAAAGAAATCTAAGGGAAGATCAGCTGTTCCCCAGGGAATGTGGTCTTCATTACTGTTTAGTTGCATTTGTAAAATTGCCGTTTTCTGATTCAAGTGTTAGTCATTCCTAATATAATGAAAACAAAATTTGAACATTCTTCCTCACACAAAAGCAAATATGCTTCCATGGTAAATGGGTGTGTGGAGTTTGAAGTCAGCATTAATACAGTCAGATACATTTCCTTGTATACAGAAGAAAAATGTAGTATTTGGCCTTCCTTAGAATATCCAGGATGGCCTAATGTACAGAGGACATACCCTGGCTTTGGAGCCATGTTGTGCCTGAGCATTACAAAGAACACAGTGAAAGAAAGAAAAGAGCTGAGAGCCGATCTCTCCTTGATTGCAGAGACCAGTACGGCGGTCCTGCAGTGGGTACAGAGCACCAGCACAGATTTCCACCAGTATCAACACACTGCTGCCATTACTGCTGTGATTTTCTATTATAAGTTGGTACACACATGTACTGTGCTATGGTTGCTTCTTCTTGGTATCTCACTTTGTGCCCTCATTACCTAAGACCTCTTATGTTGGTCTACATTGAACCAAAATTTAACAGGAGAGACATCCATATATATGCAGTTTTTGTGGCAGGCAGCAGTGATTCAGCAGGAGATGCCCTTTCCTACAATACAGAATGAATCGGTACTTTATAATGTATCTACCATCATCCTTTAGACAACCTTTAATCAAAAGATACATTAAATAGCAGTATTTTTCATCGCTATGCAAAGTAGCATTTTATACCAAGGCAAGAGGTGTCCTAAGTG
This sequence comes from Jacana jacana, assembly GCA_013400555.1. NCBI lineage: Eukaryota > Metazoa > Chordata > Aves > Charadriiformes > Jacanidae > Jacana > Jacana jacana. The sequence goes on from VZTM01015096.1 coordinate 183,963, forward strand.
AAATTGCCCCTTGGTTGTGCCTACCAAGCTCTCCACACCTTGGTGCCACATCACTACAGTTGCAGTTTTGAGGTAGTTAACTGCAGCAGTCCACACCGTAACCCCATGCAATGGGAATGCATTTTTATCATCCTTGGGGACGTAACACATCAAGCCCATTCTGTGTTGTATAAGAGATGGTAATTTATTCTTATTTTGCAATTCAGGCTGGAATGGAAAATCCAACTATTTCTTTACATGTGATTGGTCTGAACGGACCTACCCATGACCTGGAAATGACCCCCCCTGATGATCAGAGAATGAGGTAGGTGCTTACTTGCCCTCTGATGCTTCACCCTGTTTCTGTCAGGGACTTAAATCAGTCCCTGACTTTTTTCAAGAATGTTTTATAGTGCTTTTCACTGCCACTATCAAGGAGTTTCATTTTGTGTCAATCTGTTTAAAATTTTTCAAATTATATTTCTTCTTGCATGTATTTTTATAGAACATTATTGGTGTTTGACTTAAGATGTCTGTAACCTAGACTAAATTCAGTGTAAGGTTGCTTTTAGAGAACTTAGCAGAATGTCCCAAAATCCATAACATGTTCTTTTCCCATGTAACCACTGGTGTTTTAAAGGGGATATTAGTTGCAGCCGGTATGAATAACACGAAGCAGAAACATGGCAGCCCTATAACACAGCAGACACAAACTCACTGCTTCATGACATGCACAGAGGAATGAAGCCAGGCAGATATTCTGCAAACACATTGCCCAATCTTCATTAAAAATGAAAAGGAAAGCTCTTTGCTGTTTTTAGGGCAAGTGTATTTTAGAAGTTGGCCTGTAATTCAGCCAACTACTTAGACACACGTTTCTAATTAAGTGCTTAAGTCCGCACTCAGCAAGAGTTTAAAAGTTTCACTTAGATTTCAGCATGTGGGCAAAGCTTGAGCTACCTTTATGGGCCTGTGAACACTTGAAGGGAAGATCACGTTGTTCAGGAGACAATGCATGACACACCTCCCTGCAAAACTCAGAGATTACAGTCCAAATCTAGATTTCAGTAACTTTGATTTAAACTTGAAACAGCTTTATAGCAGGCCAAGAGAAATCAGACTCCGCTTCTGCTTCTACATATGAAGTATCTGGAGTGAACCCTCCAAATGTAATGCTGCAAGAATATCCTTCCCAGGCACATCACTTGTTCTTGTAGGAGCATCCAACCAACATGTGTGCTCACCTTTTTTCACTGATTGCCAAATTAGATTGCAGAATCTGCAATTCCAGTAGCATAAAATACAGAGGTACAGCACTGAGTTAATGAAACAGGGCAGCCTGGAGGGCAGGGGAGGGTGCAGGGGTAATCGCCATTGTGCGTGGTAAATATATAAGGCCTCTAGACAGATAGTCTGTGTAGTCATCTGATGAGAGGTTACTAAACCAGTGGGATTATTTACGGTGAGAGTTGCCTTTCTTTGCTAAGAAAGCTAGTGTCAGCCTCAGAACATATATTCAGTGAATAAAATCCTCCAAATCCATTTATGCAACAGAATGTGTATGACCTGTGACTGAGTCAAATGGGCATAACTGCCCTTGCCTTTGAAAAAACCCGCTTCAGATCTGTGTACAGCAGGCAGTGGTTCAGGGTCACGGTATCCCCACCACAGGATCCCAATCACAGTATCAGAACTGCAGCTCCTGGACAGTATCATTTTTCTGTGGCTGGTGTACTCTATAAACACAGACACTCAGGAATATTTTAATTACAGTAGTAATTTCAGACTTCAAGATCCAAGTGTTGTTAATAAATTTTTCTTTTGTGGTCATGGGTGGCTGTAATTTATTTGGTTGTAATCAACATTGTAAAATGATGCAAAATATATCATAATTAATTAGTCTCTGTACATTGCATCAAAAACCAAGGCAATTCCCATCCCTAGGGCATAATATAAGTGGTGTTGCTAGAGCAGTAGGGGTGCATTTTCATTATGCATATGTTTTCTGAAATGAGAGGATTAGTGTGATGACATTTCATTAAAATGGGCAAGAGGGACGTACCGTACAGTTAGTTACAGAAGAGAGTTTCAAAGAAGCAGGGGAAGCTGCTGATAAGGATCTTCAAGCAGAGCGTTCCTATCTAAGCATTTCAGTGGGCGCAATCTGTTCGCACAGCTGATACATGGGCAGAGCGGTACTTCTTGGGCTTCTTTTTATCTGGAGCAAAGTGGGTTAGTATAATTAATAAAGCTGACAATAAAGTGGAGATATGCCAGGGTCTTTTTCTTTGAGAACTAAAGGAAGTCAGAAATTTTCCAGAGAACTAGGATATTTTTCAGTTACAAAAAAAAAAGGTGGAATTTTGATTATTTTTCCTTTTAAAAAAATCTTAATTCTGAGCATTTTTGCCAAATGTTTTCCAATGACAGGCTTTTCTGTGAGAAAAAGCAAGTGAAAGGGTGGAAACTGCAGGAGGAAAAAAAGTATTATAACATTTAATGTCTGATAGGCATTTTTTCTATGTTTGGTGAAATCCATTGGACCCCAAGAACTACATCAGCAGGTAGTCAGAATTGGACCACGATCCAACTTAATTCTCACATCACATTTGTCTCCCGGTGGCAAATTTAAGAAAGATGTTATCTCCTCTGAGTGCAGAAATCATCACTGGTCCTTGCACAGACCATGAACAAATAAATAACAGAGAAACTCAAACAACTGGAGTCCAGATCACTGGCAGGAGCCAGCGGTGCCCCAGGGACCACAGGCTGGGCTGCTGCATGTCATGTGGCCACATGATATAACATTATCTGTTCTTTGTGGTGTTTATAGCTTTATTACTGTTGTCACATTTTAAGTGTCCTTATTGCAGGTTGATACCCTATATATTTTAGATTCGTATTGCCAGAAAGCATTTGAGTTAGGCTATGATTAAGGGAGCTGCACAGTTACCAGTCTGAGATGATTGCAAACCCAACCACCAGCATCTTTATTGGGATGGGGAAATACATTGCAAAGCTCAGCCTAACTGCCTCCTCCCTGAAGGTGCTCAGATAAGTTATTCCTCCCCTTTGGGAGGGTGAAACCTGCTCTGGTGTGGCTGTCTGCAAACGGAGTGGTTGGGTACCTGCTGGTCCTGACTTTGCCCTGTTGGAAGAAATAGGTTCCCCATATAAAATCAGGTTCAGTTCTGGCAGAGAGGGCTCAGGAAACGCTCTGTCTCCCTGTTTCTCTCCACTGGCTGCTCAACTGGTGCAGCTGCTGGAGCTGCAGATGTTTAAAATTAACTGAGATGAATCATGCCTTATTGTCTCATTTTCCTCTGCAAAATGGGAAACGTAAAACTCGGTTGCCCTGCAGAAGAGATGTGAAGTGAATTGAAGACTTCACACTCCTCTCAGACTAATAGCTATACAGCTATCTGCAGTTGTCTGCTGGGTGAAGGATCTGTGGGCTTGATGGCTGAGAGAGGCTCCAGAGAGAAGTGCCCATCCAGACTTCATGCCCATCCCTAGGGTGGTAGGGAAGATAATGTTTAGATTACTTAGAATAATAATTAAAAGTTCCTGAGAAAGAACTATGACTCCTGTGTTCAAATGGTGAGAGGGATGTAAACATTGTATATATATCCTTCAAACTTTAAATTGGATTTATGGAAGAAAAATGCTCCAAGCCACAATATGTACTAAATTCACATGCCTTTTCTGGGGAGACTGCATCTGCTCAGTAAATTTTGGAGAGAAAGAAGAGGTGGTTATACGGTTTAATTTTGCTTTGTTGTTTTTTTCCTCTTAGGGCCTCTGTTGTTGCTGATAAAGAGTCAAATTACAATTTTATTTCAGGCACTGAATTTTCAGACTGCTGTTGTCTCACCTGAAAGTATCCTTCTTTCCAGTGCAGGGGATGCAATCATTCAGGCCTTTTGTTATTTTTCTCCAGGCAAATTCAGGCACTAAATATTACTGAAAACTACAAAAGCAATTTCCAACGTGTTATTTTGTGGGACAAACGTGCCTTTGTTGCTTTTGCCCTTTCTCTTCAGTTTATGCAGGAGCAGTTGCCAGAACACAAAGTACTCTCCAGTGACACAGCACATTAATTCCAATGAGAACAACAATTCCTTATACATATTTTATAGCAAACAAATGAACTAATAAAAATTTTATAGACTGTATGCTGTGAAAAGTCATATTATAATTTAAGGGTGTCTTTGGCCCACATAGCCCAGCAGTATATTATAACATCACCGGCTTTGTCAGCTCAGCCAGGGTTTTACCCTACAGATAAAGTGCTGAAGCCCTGACTGGCTGTGGAGGTGGACATATGTGAGTACCACCACAGAATGGCTCTGAGAGGGTATACTCATCATCGTTGTATTTATTTGCGATCCTGTATTTTCCAGCCCAGCCCAGCCCAGCCCAGCCCAGCCTAAGTGGTTCCATTCCTTCCTATTGCACAAGACTTTCACTAAAGACACTGGTTACAGGACGACACAGCCCACACTGGGGATTAACTCCAAATATTAACACAACCTGAATATGTCCAGCAGTAGAGGATGATACAGGGAGTGTGAGACGGTGTTTTTGCCAATGCAAACTGTCATATCCCCGCTGACGTCTTTATGGCAACCAGCTGCCTCTGCTTTGCAGAAACCCTGTGTCTCTATAAACTATATCCTTCTGGATATTTTCCTTTTAATGCAATACTTGTGGATATTTTGGTGTGCAGTAGGCATATTTAGATGCCATTAACTCTTCATAAGCATAAGGAATCGGGCTATTGGCAGAGATGGGTCTGAGTCAGGCAGTTATTGTGCTCAGAATGGAAATTGTTTGCAATTTCTTTTCCACCTGTGCATAAATATGTAACTCCAGGCATTTCAGTCCTTCTTGGAAGATGAAATAGCTTGAAAGATTATCTCTGTATTTGTCTCTTCTCTGAAATTGACTTTCAGAAGTGGCAGATAAAACACCTGCACAGCCCTAAAAGTGTCATTTTTTAGGGGCTGAAATTGGTACATAAGGAAGCCTAGAGACATCAAGACGCAGCATTCTTAATAACCAGAGATCTCTCCTGGACTGTTTGCCTGCAGCAGTCCCCAACTGCTCTGCCATGTGGCAATTCATTAGGATGTCAGCATTGTGATTTGTATTACCTATGTCCTTGTTTGCAGGGATTACTACATAACCATGGTGAAATGGGCAACCAGCACCAAGGTGGCAGTAAACTGGCTGAACAGGGCCCAGAACGTGTCTATCCTGACACTGTGCGACGCCACCACAGGAGTCTGCACAAAGGTAGGGGAGAGGAGGGTCATTTGCCATCGTTTTTCACAATTCACACAAGGAGAAAGTATTTCACTTATCTCACCTGGCAACAAATCAGCTGGCCCACATTTATTTAGGCAGAGACAGAATATAAACAATCTTTGCAATATTTCCTTTCTTCATCTGTAAGAGTGATTTCTTGTCTTGAGATAACTGTGGACATGCACAAGCACACCCACATTGAAAGGGCTGTCGGGTGTTGGAACAGGCTGCCCAGGGAAGTGGTTTAGTCGCCGTCCCTGGAGGTATTTAAAAGATGGGTAGATGTGGTACTTAGGGACATGATTTTGTGGTGGACTTGGCAGTGTTAGGTTTATGGTTGGACCCAATAGTTCTAAAAGTCTTTTCCAACCTACGTAGAAATTGTATGGTTCTACATATTTAATGCCATTAAAAATGGCTCATGTTTATATACCCACATTTTAATTGTAGCTAATTAATCCCTCATGTAGACACATGAATGTAAATGACATGTTGACATAACCTGTATAAGTAATAGCAAATATCATCTTTTAAACAGGAATAAGTGTTTCCACAGCAGAACACTGCAGAGTCTTTTCTTAACAACTTTCATTTCAACCTTTATTTCTTAACAAGCTTTAGTTCTTTGGGGAATATATCTTGTGGATTTATGTGTTTTGTCTGTATGACTAAAATGTTTTCTTGAATGAGTGCATGCTTATTCATCAGAGAGGAAAGACAAGGAGAGCAGTCACTGGATTGTACTCCTGAAGCACCTATTTAGATGTTTCTTTGTGCTTCTGCACAACTTTTCAGATTCAATCCAACTACTTCCTGCACTGAGAAGCAAGATGTAATACATGCAAAAGTATGCTATTTAATGATCTTGTTTTGTTTTAGAAACATGAAGATGAAAGTGAAGGCTGGCTGCACAGACAGGTAATTGTGACCTTCTCTTTGCAGTCAAGTTTTTGGTAGGTTTTTTGTTTCACTGTTTTTCCCCCAGAGAGAAAACCTGATTTCCAGACCTGAGAAAGATACTTGGAAGATGGCATGATTTGTATTATAGAAAAGAGTTTCTTAATAGTAAACAAGTTCTTATTGAAGATGCCACCTCCTCTAGTAGGTCCCATAGTTCTTAGCTTGCAATTTACTTTGATCTAAAAGACACAAAGAGCTGATGCTAGTGAAAATTCGCCCACCAACTTGTCAGCCTCAGAGGTAGTCCTTCGTACTCTGCATGGAGATGACAAAGCAGTGCAGTGGTTGCTTTCTTATCTTCTGGACAGGAAAGAAGTCCACTGTTGAAAACAGAAGATCAAAGGTCATTTTATTAAAAGTGCCAATGTCCACTTAGAGACAAAATCATACAAATAGGACTTTTAAGTCATTTAAGCTACATTTGACGAAATTATCTATGTTACTCTGCAGTTATTTGCACATGCAATAAAGGTGAAAAATAAAATCAGATTGTCAATGGGGTAATTAAAACAGTGGGAGCTTACATGGAGCACAGAACAGGGAGAAATTACCTGATGCATTTTCATGACCTGTTTTGCCATCTGTGTCACGTAATTCTTCTGACACTGTAACTTGTGCAGGATGCAATTACTTTCTCTGGCTATGTGCTCCCATCCCCCAAATAAAAGAAGCAAAGATGAAAATAAACCCTGGGAAAAAAAATAGTGTTAGACATTTTAAACCCCCAAGAAGTTTTAATTTGTGGGATTTTTCTTTTTTGGGTTTTTGTTGGTTATTTTGGTTTGGGTTTGGTTTTGTGTTTGTTTTTTTTTTTAGAAAAGGGTGGGGATTTTTCAACATATGTCTGTATAAAACTTCTGTATTTCCAGTTCCCTTGAAGATCATTTATAACACTTCCCCAGCAGTCAGGTTGTGATGTGACCTCAGATATGATTAAGTTCTTCTTGAGAGAGAAGCTGCTAATACCATTTTAGCCACAAGTGAACTGTTTTTCATGGGATATATGAATGCCAGACAGGGAGTAGCAGATAAAGATCTTGTACTATATTTTTCCAAGTCCAGATTTAAAGCATTTTGCATTTTTGTCACAGCTTGTTCAGAGCATCCAAGAACCTGTAGAAACCATAGTAGACACGTTCATAGCAAGAACAACAATCTCCTCTGTTCCAGTGGCTGTCATACAGCAATGGGCTATGTCTGATCCAGACAAAAATTGATTTTACAGAGGAAATAGATTTTGTGCTCCAAGCATTTCAAATTATTTTTTGGTGGTATACTCAGGTATAGAGTAAACATTCTGCTGCAGTATTCTTTACATTCATAAAGGAAGTGTTGGCTCGAGTAGAAAACAAAAGCTTCAAAGATAAGACAAGTCAAGAGAAAATGAAATTGCTCATATTTTGTATCTTTAAAATAACAACAACAAAAAAAGTACTTCACAGGATTTGCTTATTTTATAAATCCAAGGACTTTCTATTGCTATTTAGAAGGACCTCCATTAGTGCAGTGCAGTAGAACTCATGTTTTTACATCACTGTGGTTCTTTAGTCATTTCTGTACTACAAGGACAATTGTTAAAAGACAGTGCTTTGATAACTGAATATCTGTGGTAAATGATCTGTCAGATCTAACAGGCGTGCTCCAAGGGAATATAGTTTGTTTTACTGCATCTGCAAACATGAGGTACTTTGAGGTTGGAGAAATGTGTTGATTACAGCCAAATGAGTCGGACGTCTCAGTACTAAACTAAGATAACATTTGCTATGGACTTTGGTGACATTTGATAATACTCTTCAACAGCTTTTGTAAGAGCCTGAAAAATTACAGAACTCTTTTGCCCGTATTTCTGACAACAAAATTACTTAAAATTCGAGTTTTGACTGAATATGTGATTACTAGGATAATTGTATTTTCTATATTGACCTTTTTCTCTATGACACTTTCATCTAAATAACTGGAAAGTTATTTTCATGGCATGTGTGTCTGACTATGAGAATGATGTGAAACCATTAAATGCTAGTGCAAATCCAATAACCCCTTTAGAGATGAGATAAATTCCACATTAGGCAGCTACTGAAGGAGCTCAGGAGTGTGACTCAGCTCAAGACTCCTTGGTTGAGACATTTTAACAGAGGAGTATGCATATGAGTTAAGTGCCCAATTCCCATCTGTAGACAGCCAGTGTGGTGAGCAGCGTTGTGACATCGTCAATGGTCCTTGAGCATGATTCAACCCACCCTGGATTGACACCTACTGCTTGGTTGGCCAGCTTGTTTTGTATGCTCCATTGACCAGACCTTTTTTTGAGAAGGACACCAATTTTGAATCAATAGGACCAAGAATTCTAGCTGCTTGCCTCATCCTTTTAAATACTCCTTCAAAGTACTCCATACACCTGATTTGGAAAACGTGAAGAGCTTTACTTTTTTCTTGAGAGTTTAAGTACATTTGACCTTCCTGGAGTAGGGGCCAACTTCACAGTAGGCTGGTAGTAGGAGTCAAGGAGAGGAAAACATCAGCATCAGAAGATACTCATCAGGGACGTGATGGAGTCTCCAAGGATGACAGGGATGACTTTTTTCAGCTACCTGAAATACTCGGATTCCTGAGACAGGGCATACAACCCATAAATGTGAATTCTGTTGTTATAGTAGTCCCTTAGTGAGATTTAATAGTCTGTGTATGGTAAGTCATAGTAAATGATCTTAGTAAATGATCTTGCGTTCCCTTCTGGGCTTGTGAATTAATTTTGTTCAAGTTCAAAAACTTTGGAGAGATTTTCTCCAACAGAAGTTACCATCTGTGTAGCTGAAAAATGGGATAAATTATTCAAAGTATGTTGAGAAATACACAGTATTTATACAGGTTTTGCTAGAAAGCGTCTGTCACTCCTTATCAGATGAGATGACCAGAATTTTCAAACGTTTTGCACAAATTAGAACAGATGCATATTCACTGAAGCTGCCTAGGGATTTTGGAAGTTTTTACTACTTCCATTTATATATTTGCTTGTGCACTTCTGAGTATAAAAGCCAGATTGAACTTTACTCATGCTTTTGCTTAAATATACAAATCATTCGCAACAGTAATTATAACTATAAACAATTTTGTTTCAATTTTTGTGAAGAAGCCATTTCCCAGTAGTGCCAGTGATGGTCAGATACAGGCAACGAGTCAGCAAGGGAGGAATAACACAATTTCTGAGCACCTGCTGAAGATAAACTTTACTGGCATTTTAATCGGCTTATTTATTTAATTGTGATTGTAGTCTGAACAAATTTAATTATAAACCAGGGTGCAATTCCAACTCCATCAAAGGCTATGGGCTTTGACATTGATGTCGACAGGACCAAAAGATTACTGCAAAACTCTTTAGAGACATATAACCTTCCAAACTGCCTGCATGGACTGTCCGGCTTCCCCGGATAACAGTTCCTTTGAGCCTGGTTATTCTTTCCAGTCTTCCTATTTCCCTGGTATTTCAGATCACATGAGCCTGATAATAGAGACTTTTCCTCTGTCAAAAGGTTAAAGTGTTGGAAACCTCACACCATTTTCCCTTTACAACTCCCTTGTCTTAAAACTGGCAGCATGATAAGCCAGTAATGATTCTCTCACAGGTGGTTAATAGGCGGTATGAAATGGGATTATTGTAAATAAAAACAGAAATCAGAGGATCTTACAAACAAGGCTGTTTCTCCCTGTAAAAAGCCCTTCTGTCGTGTAACAAACACATAACTCATTTGAAGTTTCGCTAAAAACAAATGATGAAGCAGAAATGGGACCAAAAGCCCCATAACTCAAACACCCACATTCATCTGCCAGAGCTAACAAAGGAGCTTGTGGTTACAGCATCTTTGGTGCTTAAACAGAGTCCTGATTTCATTCAGTGGAGGTGGAGTGAAACCCAGAGGAATGGGCTCCTCCCCAGATGGTGACCCTGTGTTTTGATGGCAGGTGTCTGGTTTCAGAGATGGCCATTGGTGTGGTGCACACATCCACAGATGAGCATGGGTTCAGGGATGGATGATGAAGCTTAGAACTGACATGGGGGCTGAGTGTGGCAGGGGATGAAAAGAGGTTTTCCCCCTGCACCCAGAGGAGAAGGTCACTTCATTGTCACCGTAATGCCAACAGCTATTGTAATACTTTATTGGATTTCAGTGAAATATTTACCAAAATACAAAGAGTTTAAAGTATTTATGTCATGCCTATTTGCTTATCAGAGCTATTGCCTTGTGCCACTTAAAGTATTGAGACATTTCCCAGAAAGAATAAATACCTACAGAGCAAAGTTATTAATTTTGGGATCTGGACAAAGGTGGATCTGAGAGACTGGTTGCAGATGCAGTGATGCTCAGTGATCCATCTTCAATACTTCTATAATATACTATATCTTTTATTTATTGCAGTTATTCCTTGTTCCAGGACTTTATGTCCTTCTCTAAGACTTACAAAAGCTCAGACTACCCTTAGTATCATTACCCTTACACTCACCGATCCCAATTCTGCCAAACTTGGGATAAGCCTCTGAGGCATTCCTTGTTTGCTTCTTGTCCTGAACATTTGCAGATACAATGTCCTGTGCTGCACTGAACTCCAGTACTGATCCCTCCAGGAGTCAGAGTGCTCTCCAGCAGCCTCCTATCACCTCATCTCTGCCACAAAAGCTGAGGCCTTTGGTGGCATCATTTTGCTACACAGCTATAAACGAGTTGCTGGAAGTGAAGTTGCTGCTGCTTTCTTTTACTGATAACCATGCAGGTTGGTTAGTCCAACCAATTCTAAACACAGAGATGTAGCTGAGCAAAAAGACAAGAAGAGCTACATGGACTTAAGAAGTGCTCTACTGAGCCTCACCGCTGCTTCCTCTGCTCCATCATTCTGTCTTTAGCAGTCACGGCAGCTGATGGTGTTTAAGGACAATGTTTAAGCTGACTGCTTTCTGCACTCCAGTCCTCTCATATTTCACCACCATCTACAATAAAAAGATTAAAGACATTTGAGACTGTATCATGTCTGTTCCCTTCAGTACCTATTCATGAATCATGAGTTTGTTCAATCCCTTTTCACGCCTTCTGATACCAACCGCTTCCATGAGCCTCCTGGGGCTAAAACGTCCAGAAATTCCCTACCTGCTGCACAAGAAAAGTACTTTCTTTTACCAGCATTAAACTGATCTCCTATTATTTTCAAGAAGTGCTCTTCCAATCAAGTGTTTTGGATATTTGGTGAGTAATAGTCAGCCAAAGGCTCAAACTTTTTCTATCACATGCAAAATATTTTATTTACATGCCCAGTGTAGCTGTTAACAGTATAAAATACTGTTCCAAAAACCTCTCAGCCTGATGTCCCCCTTATTGACCATCCAGTAAATGATCAGTCAGGATCCAGACAGGATCGGTCACCATTTCTGTCAAGATCTTAAAGTTCTGGTTCTATTAATGTGTTGTCTTTCTGGCAATAGGAACATGCAAACAGGCTGTCTCATAATATCAGCCGAGTGCTAAAGCCTTGCATCTGTCATCCGTGCCGTGTACTTTCTTCCCTGGTAACTGAATGAACCTCAAACTAATCTGCACAACGCCTGCTCTCCCTGGCAGAGACATATTACTGGAATACATAATGCAGTAGGCGTAGATATATATATATTTATATATATTATATATAGATACACATTTCTATATATCTATTGTGTGTATATATAGAAATGTAGGGTGAACTCATTACTATTTACCTCAGTAAAGGAAAGCCTGTTGAGCAGAAGGTTTGCCCAAGTTATCACAGTTGTTTTTCAATGAGGTTTTTTCCTGTCATGAAAGGCATTTGGAAATAATATAGAGTTTCACATTTCAAGTTCCAGAACAATGCCAGAAAGAAACGAAACGATTATTTCATAGATGGGGTTTTTTCTGCCAATGGGAATATTTTAAAGTATACTGAAAACCTAAGCAGGGGAAAATAAAAGGAATTGCAAACAGTTTGAACACCTAGTACGGTGTTGATAAATCTGATAAATAGTGGGAAAAAATTAATCAGTAAAGAACCGGGAGCAGTGGAATAATGTGTTAACTCGCGAGAAATAAAAATATTTATTTCTTTGCTGTAGGTGTTTTCATCAGCTGTAAGTCTCCCTGTACAGTCAAGTTCTGCCTGTTTCAGTGGGGTATCTTGACATGTGGCAAGCAGAAAGCTGGGATGTTTCGTAAATATTTAACCAAAGGGAGACCCAGAAGAGGCTGAGCAACAATTCCCCTGTTGACTGTTCAGCCACCCCCTTGAACAGCCTGATATCAGAGGAAGGGTTCAACAGAGGTTTAACTCTTGTTTAAGTCCCAGCTATTCAAGGTGCAGAGTAGAGGAGCTTCAACTTTCATTTCCCTTGGTAGAGTGCTTCTATGTCACACCATATGGACCATCCTTCTGTTTTCCCTTGTAATCTGTTGTTCAACCATCTCCTGCAATGGAGACTTTCCATGTGCCTCAGGGTTCCTGTACAAATAGAAAACAAAGACCCTTCCGGGCAATGCTCGTTTGCTACACTTGGTGTTTGATTTCCTTCTGCTGAGTCCCTTCTGCCTCTGGTCGAAAGTTCTAGTCACTCAATAAAAGTCAATCATCACATTCACCTGGGAGCTCTGTGTCAAAGACAGTTTTGCAAGATATCCTCCCCTTCATAAATAATTCAGTGAATTAAACATTTATAAGAAAGTAGGAAAAGACAGCAGTTAGTTGTGTTTCTTTGAGGACAAGAATACATCGGTTCTTCCAGCAGGGTAAACAGGGTTCATCATACTTGTGGCAACAAGGTTCAAAGCATTTCTAAAGGCTTCATTTCAACTGTCCTGAGCAGCCAGCTGCTTATGTGCACTTTTTGCTTTGCAAATGGGAATTTACTTTATAGGAAAGGGATGCTCCTTACTGCCTGTCTCCTTCTCTGCTTCCCAAAAGCATGCAAGCATGCAAACTTTTCAAAGCATTCTCCAGTTTTCAGTAGGTTTTTTGTTTATCACAGGTTGCTGTTAAAGAGTACTCTCTATTCCCATGTGAATTAATGTCACAGGGTTTTGTGGTGCTGAGAAATTGTAAATACAATGCATTTACAGTGATACATCCCTTAAATTTGTCACTTACAGAATGAAGAGCCAATTTTTTCCAAGGATGGTCGGAAGTTTTTCTTTGTCCGCGCCATTCCTCAGGGAGGACGTGGGAAGTTCTACCACATCGCCATGTCCTCATCACAGGTGAGTCACTCACTGCCGCTGATTTGGGTAGAAAACAATAAAAAGTAGTACCAGCACTTATAGGGACCTTGAAGGAAGATACAAATGCAAAATGTGGGTCTTGTGCGTAAAACAAAACCTTCAATTGTGGCTTATTTGGCATAAGATAACATGAATTTCCAAATGAGATACTTAATACAAAAAGGTCAACCAACTGTCTCTTTCCAAACAATATCTATGCTTTGTTTTGGTTTTTTAATACCTTCTTAGTTGTACATAAATAAGTAAATCCCTGAACTGCCATAAAGGATTAATCAGAAGCTCATGGGCACGCTGGATTAGAGGAAGAGGTTTGAAGCTGTTCTGTGCTGGATTCATCCCATTATCTTCTGTGGAATTATGGTTAAGATGATTCCAACTCTGTATTTTTTCTATGCCTTCAGATTCACCGAAACAGCAGGGGGAGGGGTGGAAATTACACATGCTTGGCTTACTTTTAATAGCTAATGGAGTCAAAAGAGCTCCTTTCAGTAGAGAAGCTTTGCTCAGATATCTTCATTTAAGAATAAGGAATTCTGTTTTCTTTCTGGCAGCCCAATACTAGCAGCGATAACTTACAGTCTATTACATCTGGTGATTGGGATGTGACAAAGATATTGGCATACGATGAAAAGAGGCATAAAATGTAAGTAAACTTTGGTCTGACAAGTCAATCTTCCCCTCTTTAGCCCTGCACTCCAGTGACAATGGTGTCGTGTTCACACCTGAGATGTATGACCGTAAGGAGATGGGGGTAATGCAGCAAGAGAAGCTGTCTGCATTTTGGCTTAGCCTCTCACACCATTCCATGTATCTTGTCTTATTTAGGCTTTCTTTGTATAGTTCAAACCTTTCTTTCTCTGACTATTAAATACATTTGTGTAGAGGAGTGTTGCTCCTGTTGCAGCTTCTGGTATTAACCTCTGAAGTCTATTTTCATTGACCACCTAGATAGCCAGTTTTAGAAACACCCTTTATTGACCTGCATATTTTATCAGTGCATTAAAAACCAAGCCCCACCCTTCTTCACACTTGCCTTTTGTGCTCGTAAAATAAATGTTTGCTTTTTAAAGTACATTTCAATAAATTATGTAACAAAATGTTTTGAAGGTTTTCTGGAATTCGTTCCTGGCTAAGTTTCAGCTGGATACAAGGCTCTCACCTCTCATTTTCTTAAGGTCACTGAGCAGCTGAGTAAAGCGTCTCTGGATTATGATAAATTTTGAATGATCATTAAGAGCACAATGCCGCGTCAAGGTTTTGAATATCCTCAATTGCCAATAACTTCATTATGACACAAGGGTCTTTACCACTTGGTAGAGCTAAGCAGAAAACTCTTATTTGCATTTTAACTGTCCGGTCAAGCAGAAAATACCAGGTACAATTTGTGCAATCGAACTGTATATATAGGCATATGCAGCTCATTGGAAGCAGATCGGCCAGGCTGAGTATCCTGCCTGTGTTGTTCACCCCACAAACACTACATCTGCTCCTGTGGCCTGTCATTATTCACATGAAATGCTTCTGGTTGATCGATCTTGTCCCTGTTTGTTTGGACTAAGGTTGTCCATCTCCAGCAGCACCTCTCTGTTACCTCCAGAAGTTGTGACTGCACAACAAGGCTTTTGCTGTTTAGTCAGGAAAGGAGTTCACCACAGTTTCAGCACAAAACAAGGGCAATGAAGTGGTCTTCAATGTCTTCCCTGAAAATCCAACAACCTTTTTCAAAGAGGATGTTTCAGTGGTTTCACATCAGACCCTGATTACCTATCTGGCTGGGCAAAGAGCAAAAAGTGATCAGAGAAGTCAAAATTGCTTCCAGAGACAAAAGAAAGATGCTTAACAGTAATTCTGCACCATAAAGCTTGAGGTAAAGATGTAAAGGTCTTTGACTTGATCCTTTTTGAGCCACTGACATGACCAGTCTAGGACCCAGGCATTTCCATGCTTGTTTTAACTGCAGTGCAGCCTACAACGTACCTGCTTGCGCCTTGCAGTGATTTGCCCCTTTGTATATGTTTATAATTCAGTTTAAACTCTCCTTGCCTTCACAAGATCAGGGAAATAGCTATGTGAGTAAAGATGGGGTTTTTTTGTATGACGCTTGACGTTTAGCAACGTTTTACATATTATTGTCTTTTGAATGTTTTTTTTTTTCCCCAGTTATTTCCACAGCACAGAAGATTTGCCAAGAAGGCGACATTTATACAGGTATGGGCTTTACAAGCTTCACGTGCAGAATTTCCCATTTTTTTCAATCTCACACAAATTGTTACGTAGAGATTGCGATAGAAACAGCTTCTTATGTGTTTGTCTTTAATAGCATTGCAAGATCTTGCAATGCATCACCAGGATAGGCAGAACAGCACAACAGTAGTGAACAAAACGCTTGACGTTTAGCAACGTTTTACATTTAGCAATTTTCTCATTTTATTGCGAATTTTACATTGGTCTCAACTGTAAAACTTTAAAACAGAACTGCTTAACACTGGAAAGAATTCAGAATTACATAAACTAATGGTATGAACTGATTTCATACTTGCAGGCAGCAGTATTCATGGAAATTTGATATCACCTCTTGACAAAATTGAAAAGAAATAACAATATGTATGTGTTATGATTGCAAATGTTTTTCTGCAATTCCAGGTGACTTTAGTATCCTCCAGAATTGTATGAGTAAAAGGCTTGGTTTTAGTAAGCTATTGGTAGTGTAGGTGTTGTGGAGTAATGTGGGAGCAGATGACAACGGGGAGGAAACCCAAACTTTTAAGCTATAATTTTGAAATCATTATCCCATTTGTCTTGATTTTC
>VZTM01015097.1:5497-92379 GCA_013400555.1 Jacana jacana
GGGCGCGCCCATCAGGCCACGCCCCCCCCTCTAGCCAGGCGGGGGCGGTGGGGAAGGGGAGGGGGCTAAGGCCCCCGCTCCGCCCCCTCGGGAAGAAAGCCGGGACGGGTGGTGGTGGGGAGGGGAGAAGCCCGACATCCTTTCCCACCCACAGCGTTGGGAAGTGCTGACGGCCCGGTTGGGTCCGGGATGGTTCCCAGTACCTGGCTCCGTAGTCGGGCCGGCTCCCGGTCTACGTGGGGCAGTTTCCACCCCTGCCTCGGCGGAGTGAGGCCGGCGGGGTGGTGGCCCGTCCCGCTTGTCCCGTTGGGCCAGGCCCGGCGGTGACCGCGGACGGGCCCTGCTATGTACCACGGCGTGGTTTTTTGGGAGGCTGAAACAATAGTGAACGCGTCCCAGCAGAAGTGGAGAAGGTGCAGCAAGGACAGGACATCCAGACGGCTTCAGTGTCGCTCCAGGAGATCAGAGGCAAAAGGACCGGGGGGACCCTTTCCCCGCTGGGCTCTTCTGGAGCCTGGCTCTCCTCAGGAGCACAGAGGGATCCAGCACTCACCCAGGAGCTGGGGAAAGGTCCCCCCAGAACTCTCACCCAGTTCCCAGCAGCACTCCCCATAAAGCAGGCTTAACGGGTCGTCAGGGGACTTCCTAAGGCCGCTCTCGGCGCCCACCGGTCACAGCGGATACACCTCGCTTCGGAGCAAGGGTGGAAGGGATGAAGGACCCGTTTGGCTGACACACACGGAAATAAAGCAATGCCTAGAAGCTTTAGCTTCGCATCACGCGTCGCACCGCACAGCTTGGGATCACACAGGCAGCAAAGGGAAATAAGACACGGCAGATCCTTGGCAGTTGTAAATAAGCAAAGCTGAAAGCAGCCAGACTTCATCAGCGGAAGATGTGGCTCGATACAGAGGCAGCAAGTAAGGGGAGGGCACGAAAGCTGAAAAACCTACTGGTTTTAGGTTAGACGTTTCCAGGGTCAAAAAGTCCACATCCTGTCTTTGGCAAGGTGTCAAAGGCAAATCACTATGATGAGTAGTACTTCAGGCCTTCGGGCACAAGACCTGTACTTTCATTCTAAAAGTCTCGGTCCGTACAATATAATTTTCTTTCATTTTGTACAGTGGGGAGATGTTTCACAGAAAATGCCAGGGGTGATTACAACCTTTATCTTAAAATTAAACTGAAAATCTGAGCTGTAACATCCCACTCAAAATGTTGGACGCTGCAGAAAGAAGACCACAGTAGGACGAAAGAAAATCGCCATAGTTTTTAAAACATCTAACAAAATGTAAATGCATATTAACCAGCATAACACACACCTTTTTTTTTTTTTAACCTGAGAAAATAACAGAAATCAGGGTGTGGAGACTGTTTCAGTTATATTAAATTGCTGATAGAGGGAATCATAGGATCGTTTTCGTTGGAAGAGACCCTTGGGATGATCAAGTCCAACCATCAACCCTACTCTACAAAGTTCTCCCCTACACCATATCCCTCAATACCACATCTAATCAACTCTTAAACACGTTCAGGGATGGTGACTCCACCACCTCCCTGGGCAGCCAATTCCAGTGACTGACCACTCTTTCTGTGAAGAAGTATGTCTTTGATGCTCCTTTTTATTTACCAAAACCAAATGAGATTCTTTTTCCTGGAACTCGTGAGGAATCAAACAGCTGGGCTTTGGGTTGTGTTTTTTCCTGGTAGTTGGCAGTCCCCTAAAACAGCTCAGCTCAACAGAGCTCTCTTTAGCTTTGTTTTTGTAGCTATGTACCCACAGTTTGCGGATTCGTGCCGGGTCGAGTACTTCCTTGCTGCCATCTCTCTCAGTTTCTCTCGTCCTTCACAACCTCTTTTGCAGGTCTGCAGTGCAGGAGAAACAATAGCCACCAAAAGTTTAAAAAAACCCACTTTTGTTCTAACATGTCTTCATTGCAAGCAGCGCTGTGCACTCCTGTTGGGCACTGGAGTGTGCAGTTTCATACTCTTTCTGTTTGCAAATTATGGTTTCCTTTTAATAAGCTAGGCCTCCGATGTACTCAGTAAGTGGATAGGAATCCATCCTTGCTTCAGATTCAGTGGGAGCTTTGGAGGTCAAGACCCTGTACCCTGTACCCCTGTACTCAGCACTGGTTAGGCCACACCTTGAGTATTGTGTCCAGTTCTGGGCACCTCAGCACAAGAGAGATATTGAGGTGCTGGAGCGAGTACAGAGGAGGGCAACAAAGCTGGTGAGAGGACTGGAAAACAAGGCTTATGAGGATCGATTGAGGGAGTTGGGGTTGTTTAGTCTGAGGAAGAGNGAAACATATTTCAGACGCTGCCTATCGTCTTCCTTCGCTGAAAGAAAACACATTACTTTGTCATCCTAACGGTGCCTCTAGTAACAGAGCCCGTGAGGCTGCCTGTACTACATTTCAGACTGCCTGTAGATAATTTGTTTCACCCAGCTCCAAAGGTAACTTCCCAGACTAAGGCGTGAGACAACTTCTCTCACATTTCTGAGATGTTCTCCATAATGGAATCCACCGCAACTGCTATCTCATTCACTGTCTCAGCTAACACGGTTTCCTGCTCCAGTTCCCGGCGTTCAGTTCACAAAAACAATCTTCCTACCTTGTGTTTGGGTTCATGTTCCCCAGTTTCGGTGTCTGTTGAGACTGAACTGGTATTTCTGTTATTTCCCTGCTTCCTGGGCTAATTTAAGAACTGTCACATTTGATCACATATTCTCTATTCCCTTGCAGTTTCACGCGTTCCACCAGACACCTCCAAATTAAACTCCCGTTGTTAAATAACACCCAGCATTGAAAGAGGAGCTGTGAGGCAGCTACCTGTTGTGACACAGTTCACCGTCTGTTTTGGTCTGCTGCTTCCCAGAAGGTGTGAAGGAATTTCACTACTGGCATATGATACTCTCTCCTGCTTAGCCACCTCTTTTCCTGGAGCCATACTTTGGGGCGATGCTTTTGCAATTGCAGCTCCTGCTCCCCTTAGGGATTGGGTTAACTTTAGTGTCATCATACTGTTGTTTAGTTCCCTTAATCCTTTTTGCAGTCCTCGTAGTCCCTCTTTTTCCTGAAAAGCCTCATCCATATGTGGCAACCTGATGGACCTTTACTTCACAAGTTTGACTTGATCATAGAATCATACGATAATTTGGGTTGGAAGGGGCATTTAAAGGCCATCTAGTCCAACCCCCCTGCAATGAGCACGGACATCTTCAACTAGATCAGGTTGCTCAGAGCCCTGTCCAGCCTGACCTTGAATGTTGCAGGAATGGGCCGTCCAGCACCCCTCTGGACAACCTGTGCCAGTGTTTCACCCCCCTCATTGCAAAAAAAAAATTCTTGTTTATAGCTAGTCTAAATCTGTCCTCTTTTACTTTAAAGCCATTATTGTCTGTCCTATCACAACAGGCCCTGCCAAAAAGTTTGTCCCCGTATTTCCTGTAGGTCTCCTTTAAGTACTGGAAGGTTACTATAAGGTGTTCCCAGAGCCTTCTCTTCTCCAGTCTGAACAACTCTATTCTCTCAGCCTGTCTTCATAGGAGAAGGGCTCCAGCCCTCTGATCATCTTTGTGACACTTCTCTGGACCTGCTCCAATAGGTTCGTGTCCTTCTTCTTGTGGTAAGGACTCCAAAGCTGGATGCAGTACTCCAGGTGGGGTCTCACCAGAGCAGATTCTCAACAATTTTATGATGAACTACAGGGTTCTTTTCCCCAGCTTTCCTTCATAGAGCCTTCAGCTATTTACTCAGTATACTCCCCCTCATGTACCAGAAAATCCTGAATACAGCAGTATCCTGACAAGGACAGGTTTTGGGGTACAGTTTCAAGTATGTCTCACCTGTATTTCTCTTTGTGCTTTCCTCAGGACTTCTTCAGGCTGTATCAGTCCACCCTCACCAACTTCTCTCTCCCTGATCCTTTTCACTTATTGTAGATGCACAGGTAAAAGGCCATACAGAGTAACCAACGAGAACCTCACTCAGATATCTCTTGAAAGGATCACAGAATCACAGAATGTCAGAGATTGGAAGGGACCTTGAAAGATCATCTAGTCCAATCCCCCTGCCGGAGCAGGAACACCTAGAGTAGGTCACACAGGAACGTGTCCAGGAGAGTTTTGAATGTCTCCAGAGAAGGAANTGTGTTTTCCCTTTCCCTTTGGAACAGAAAAAAAAGAACAAAAAAAAACCCTAAAACAACAAAACAAAAAAAAAACCCACCTCACCACCTCACACACTTCTAACAAGTATCCCAGGTCAAGAATGACAGTCATTTATAATAACAATATTAAAAAAATAAACAACTAAGCAACAACAAAAAAAACCCACCAAAACCAGAAAACCCAAGCAAACCCAAAGCCCAGAGATCTATGGAACACTTCAGATTCCATTAAAACAAAATAATGAAAAAATAAAGGCAATTTTGCTAGGATATTAATACAGATTGGAAATCACAGGCTTCCCTGCATTGTCACTTGCAAACCTGCAAAGAGAAGCTAGCTGTAATTTTAACTAAATGTTACTCTGAAGTTTATAAATGCCTTCATGGCAAGAAGCAATTGAATTGGAAGGTGAGAAGTTCTCTTTCCTATGGTACTCTCCTGTGAGCTTTGGTAGCCTGCATCAAGGTACTCTCTCCCCTCCTTAATGGGAGAGCAGAAGTAATCTTTTGTAACAGTGTGACTTGCAAGGGTTGTTTACGTGCTGCCAAATGACTTCCCGTTGCCTACACCAGGAAGTTTTTGACATTACTGAGCTTTCTACTGCAGCCACGGCTACCCTGGTGTATCACCGGGGCAAGACTGAGGATGCAGAAAAATCAAAGGCTGTGCAAAGTGGGATTAGATTAACGATGACAGGCTCCACCTGGAAACCGAGAGTTTGTTTTGTGAAGGGCGTAAGAGGAAAAAAAAAAAAAAGAAACCCTGCAACATTTTGGATAGAAGCCTCACAAGTGAACACCCACATGGGGATATTTGCAAGCTGCAACCTCAGCAGTGGAAGGGAGGACCCAGACTGCAATGCCAGAAACAAGTGCGTCCTCAGAAGGCTCTTCGTGGAAGTGCTTGCTTCTTCTTACTGCCCAGGCTTTGCTGGAAGGGAAGATGTGAAATTCAACCCTCTTACAAACTGAAAGTACTTTCCAATCCTCCTGCTTTTCTTAGAGTATGTAATACCCAAAGCTGGGAATCTGTTTCTCAAAACTGCACAATAAAACACCAGTTCAGAGAGGATGAAGTGAATCAGACACCATCAACATCATTTCCAATGAAACTAGACAACTGGTCAATAATTTAACTTTGAGTTATTACTGTTTGGGACCTAGCGACCACAGCTGCTGAAGATATTTTTTGCTCTAGTGAATAATATTTGTATTTAAAAATACCCAAAAACCAAACCCAGAGGTTTTTTCCTGCTGCTCTTTTGCTGTTCCTGAAATTTGTGAAGAAACAGACATTTTCTTTGGCAAATGTTTCCAATTTGCTGAACTAGCTATTGAATAAAAGCTCTAAGGGAGAGGTTCTAGCTTGTGAAGACCTTCGGACAGTTCGATAGGCTGTTCCTAATGCTCTCAGACATCTAGTTCTTTTACCAACACTTGTGTCTAAGGGAACAGAGGGTGCTTTTTTTCATTATGGCTTTTCTTTTACTCTCTGAAAGCTAAGTGCTGTGGAAATTCACATGGTATGTGACATAAAAAAAGACGCAAACCATTTACAGATCAAAACAGCCCGGTCTTATTGTGTGCTTCCATTATGTTTCTAAACTCTTATCCCTTGCATGATCCAAACTCATACTCTATGTTGCTTCTGCCCCTGCCCCTTTTAACTAGCTGATGAAGTACAGTAGCAACAGCTCTGGCACCAGAAGAGTCAACTCATAAGGCCAGATTAACAAAACAGATCGGTTTTGTTCTAGAAAGTGCAAGGAAGGTACTAGAAAGTATGTTTTCTGGGTTAAGAAGTGAAAGAGAAAATCCAAACTTCATTAGGGTACAGATTTTTGTACTCATGTGGTAAGATAAGACAGTCCTGTATGGTCTCATGTTGTAACCGTGTGAAACGCAACACTGGGAACTGGCACCAGGAATGCCCACATGAAATGCCAGATTGTTCCCTTGCAAAAAAGGACAGAAATGCATGCATGCTCTGCTTTCAATTCTGAGCCTCTAGGCTGGAAAAGTCTACAGAGGTAACACAGAGAAATAGCCTTTTATAAAAAGAGTAGAGGTGTCTAATAAATTGCTTTCCTCCACATTTTCTATTACAGGTTTCATTGAGACATTAGAGAGACTGGCCAAGCACATCTGTATTTTGCTGAAAGGCTTGTCATCTTGGTTTTGCAAATACCTCAGGCTGTCTGTTTAATCCAGTTACTGGACTGCTGGCATTGGGTCTGCAACAAATTGCTATACAACTTCATACTATTCTTCCTAAAAATCAGGTTCCTCTGATTGCCTCCGCTGACTCCTTCACTTTCACCACCTGCTTTTGTCTCAAATTCCCATCTCTTCAACTCTTCTGAGGCAACACAGTAGAGTAAATGGGCTTAGTGTTGTTCCTCCAGTAGAGAGGTATTCTTCTCACTGAAGTGATGCTCATTTTTCCTTCATATCTGCAACCATTCTTGACCCTAACTATCCCATTTTGTTCTTAAAATATTGTTTTATAACACATAAACATACCATATTCAGAAATTATTGCACCAGAGGCATATTTTGCTCTATGAAAATATCCTTCATCCTTATGCACTGAGCAAGTGAAAATAATTCCATCTATACCAAGCTAATTTACTGTTTTAAAAATAATATGTTTCAAGCTACTATAGCATTGATTATGACAGCAATTAGATTATTTCTCTGTGTTATGGAATGACACGCAAGAAATAAGCAGGCCAGATCTTGTCTGTTGTAGTTTTGGAACCTAAGAGAATTAAATTTCAAATACAGTGAATTTGGTACAAAATATCCTTGGTAATCCCATCTTAAACAGAGTACTCACTGAAAAGGTCACTGAAAAGGTCACTTACACATCATTAAACTCCTCCCACAAAACAAAATTACCAAGCTTTCCTGCCATTTTATGCAATGTCAATAAATACTCCCAAAAAATATCCAGAACTTGCAAAATCCTCCCCCACATCTGTTTCCAATCATCACTTCATAATTCAGGGTACATCTCCTATTCCGGAAACCATTTGAACTTCATATAAAAAAGATAAGGCTTCCTCCTGTCTGGCATAGCTATAGTTTATACCAAAGATTAATTAAATGCTATCCTAATTTATATAATGAACAAGGCAGATCAGTAGGTCTTGCAGACTCAAGAATCAGCAGTTTTATGGAAAGTAAGAATAACTAAATCAGGCAATCAGTAGGTGCTTTGCCAGATTTTAGCAGGAGCAGCTGGAATGAACACTTTCAACATCCTGCCCCTGACATTCACCTCTAGTGAGCTTTTGCTCCTGCTGATGGATGACAGTAGCTTGATCTTCCTGAAAGAAATGTTTTAACGGCCCTTTTCCCTTCCCTCAAATCCACTTTGGTTTCCTACTGCTAACAGTTTCTGCTCCTTCTAGAAGTTCCAACCCCAGGCTCCCTCCCAGTCAATACCTGTCACAAAATACCCGTTCTTCTGCTCTCTACTCTTTTTTCTTCATACACATTTGTCTTCCTACAGTCTTCCTGCCTTTATGTCCCCACAAAGATCTTTTCTCCCTGTATTGCATCCCCATCTCTCAGTTAAATGCTTTACAGAGATCTGGATGGTGCTGAAAAGTATACTTTATATGACTCTACTTGAGGCCAAAGTTGCATAGTTCCTAAACCATGTTCCACATGATTTTCTTCAGCCGGCATTGTTCCCCACCAAACACCCTTGGTTAGCACTGAACCCTGCAGTCGGAATGATGTGTGACTTCTTGCTGCTTTCCTTACTTTATTTTTTTTTTCTCTTTTTTTTCTGAAAATAGAGCTTATAAATCCTGCCTGCAAACCAGCACCCCGTTGTATGGAACTCAACAGACACGGGACAAAGCAAGCCAGAAAAGACGGTCCTTGTCTCTGAATAGCCAAAGTAAAAATCCTGGTTTTGGAGCCGTCTCATCCAGTTTTGCCTCAGGGATATTTGCACTGTGGTCTGTCATGGTGCAGCTGTGCCCTAAGTAGACTTTAAAGACCATTGTACAGACTTGAGACAGGCAAACGTAAAAAAAAGAGGCCTAAAACACTTGAAAAGCCTTGTCAAGAAAAAGAAGAGTATGATAAGGGCAATGTTTGAAAGAGAAATAATTTAATCCAAAAAAAGGCAAACCTGAGTCAGATCCTCCAGATAAAATTTCTGGAGGAAATTTTCACCCTTCAAGGAGAACAACAAAACCCTCCTTGTGGAATTTTAAGGATCACGTAGAAAGAACAGAATCCAGGGAAGAGCATTAGATGCCATGAAAAGCTTAGCCTGCTGCTAAATGCAGTGACACAGAGATGAGCTGAAAGCTCTGGTGTTACTAAGTTACCTCTTATTCACAGCTCAACTGTCTTGTACGTTTATGTTCATTACAGGATGATGATGTAGTATCTTCTTCTGTACTCTGATACGGATTTTAAACTGAAAAACACCAGTAAAAGAGATTGAATTACTGACAGGGATACTTAGCGGCTTATTTGATATTATCATATTCTATGTTCATCACAGAAACAATTAAAATTATTTACCTTCCTTCAAAAACAGGAGAGAAAAGACAGGCAAGTCAGAAATTGCCTCAGAACCCCACAGAGACATTAGTGACACAGACATTCACCTCAGCAGTCCAGCTAGTCACACGGCTGGCACATGGTCCTGAGCAGCCAAGTCTTCAATAATGATAAAAGCAGGACTAATTGCAGTCTTCCCTCTCAGGTGCCATGGCAGTAGGCCTTAGCCAGACTAAGCTCAAAGCACTGGAATAATTAGCCCAAGTCGGTGGTGGGCCAGCATTTGTCTGCAGTGATGATTAGACTGGGCTGGAGCTGCGTGGGCAAAAGCCACCTCTAAAACTGTCCTCTAGAGATGCACATTCTGAATTTTGAGGTTGAGTCCCATCAGTGAACACAGAGTTAAAAAGTAAAGACTAAAAAGTTAGAGGAGGATTTGGGACATCTCTCATGATAACCTTTTTGCTGAGAACCCAAGAACCACAGGACAAAAGAATCCTATCCCATGGCAGAAGTTACAAAGGCAGGAGATGCTCATGTTCAGTCAGGAGAGTTGCTAGAGCGAGCAGCTGCAGTTTGAGGCAAAATTCTTTCCTTCTCAAGTTCTTTTTGGTGATATTTTATGCAAGGTTAAATGAAGGTCAGATAAAGGACATGTTAGAAATGTCCTTGGCAGCGAAAACCACAAGTTAACTATTAAATGATGTTTATTTACTTACTGTTTTATAAAAAGAGTTTTCCTTTGAAAGTCCATTTGAGGAACCTGTGAAACTGAGAACAGTATTTGGACACAGCTCTGAATAGTTAATGGAAGTTCTCTGTGCTCTGTCTGAAACCACTAGTGGCTCCCTTTTAGCACATTAGTTGAATGTATACACTGGGAATATTTTACTTTGTTTTATATTATTGCAATTTGCAAAAATTACACTAATAGCCCAATTTCAAGCAATTATCTGAATGCAAAACATTGTTTGGTTGAATTCCCATAGCCTAATCCTACTAGTCCCCTTGGCTCTCTCATTTTCGGTTATGAACCAAGGTCTGCGCATCAGATGAAATGCTGCTATTGTAAAAGTGGATCCTTTATTTAAAAGTTATTTTTAGTGGTTTTCTGCCATACAGGCTGCTTTTATTGTCTGCAACCAGAGGCACTTTAAGGAAATCTGATTTTAACATCACAGGCCTGCAATACATAAACTTCAGCTAGAGCGGTTTGTTGTGTTATCGTGGTAGTAACCCAGTTACGTTTGCACCTCTGCATGTCTCTTGAGCTGCATGTATGGGGCAAAGCATGGCTTTATGAATACACAGGGGAAGGGGAAGAAAAGAGGAAGGTCATACAGAGAATTGCATCCTTTTGTCCTCCCGTGTGCAGCACAGCTAACACAGTTTTGGAAGGCGGGCAATGGATGTTGTTAACACTACAGTAATGCCGACTTGGTGGCCAAGCCTCAGTATTCAGGAGTCATGAGCCTGGCTAGGGTATCATACATGTCTGGTTTTGTATTTGGCTTTTCCTTTTTTTTTAAGCCTTACAGTAGGCATCTGCAAGTTTTATTCCACAATCTAGGAAAAAAACTGCTTGAGCTTTTTTTCTTATTAAGTAAAGTCCAAGTTTTTATCTTATCATGTGACTCCAGAATCTAGGACTTAAATTAAAATATCAAAGAAGCTGAGACTTTAAAAAGTCGGTGACAATGTGCTAAGTTCCCCAAATCGAGTTAAGCTTAGCCAACTGACCTGCCTCTCTGGGAGGAAGCACATTTTATACATCTTGTGGATAACGTCACTCTCTGGCGTATACTTCTTTGAAGCCTCAGAAGGCTCAACTCCTGCTCTACTACATCTCCCCCTCCCTCTCTGTTCTTCTGAAATGCCTATCCTGCATTTCCTCATCTGTGCTCCATCTACTGCATCCTTGATTGCTTGTAGACCTCTCCTTTTTGGTGGGAGGAAGCCATTCCTCCATCCACTTTGGAAAGAACTTGCATTCCTTGATTCGACCAGGACAAATGTAATAGATCCTTTTTAACTGAGGTTACATGCATACATTTATCTGAAACTCAGTCTCTAAGCTCCATTCCTTTGTTGCAAATGGAAAGCAATAATATGCATTTCATTGTAAGATAGAGCAGACATCAGCCTCTGGCCTTGTCTGCCTCTCTCCTTTGTCTATAGAGGAAGACTTCAATAACCAGGTCCTTTCTTGTAGATGGATAACATTAGATGAAATGAATCCAAAACTTTATGTCACATTTTGGGTACCCGTGAATCAAAATAATAAAATTAAATTCCTCTTTCATTTTCACTGCCTGAAATATCTTCCATCCTATTTTTTTTCCCCCTAAAGGAACATCTGCCTCTCCAGGCAGTGAAATTTCCGTGCCTTATAAAAGTTACACATTTATCTGACATAGTTATTCAGGTGTCCAAGTGACCTTCATCAATGAAAAGGAACTGGAGACATGATACTTTGGATACTAAAGGGTGAAAAATAAGCAGAAAAAGAGGGGAAAAACCCCCAAGTAATATTTTAAACAGGAGAGTGATAAAGAATAAACTCACCACTTTTAGCTTTGCATTTCAAACCGTTTACATACTAACGATACAGTCACACACATAGATACCCCATTACTAATTACCTTTAAGGAATACTTCCCACAATATGGCAGGATTCTCCCATCTTATTTTGGCTGGTGTGCTTTACAGTAGCCCCTTCTCATCATGGCAAACAGGGCCATTCTGGCACTTTACTCACATGGTATTTTGTTCGTGAGTATTAGCGTTAGCCCAGCAGAAAGTCTTGGAGAACAACACAAATTTCATTTTGTGCTGTGTGCTGGCTGTCTTCAGCGCAGGCAGCAAGGAGTGGAAAACATATTTGAGCTCCCCTAAGGTTCCTTTCATTTTCTTCGCCTGCTTTGTTAGAGCCGCCACAGTCGCTCGCTCCTTGCGGAGGATCAGACAGACACGTGTAACATCTCTACTCACTCGTACAGAGAATCGCTCACTAAGCTGGTTTCCTGTCATTGAGCTACTTGGGGAAGCCACCGATAGCGATGCAGGCCTCAGCAATTATTTAACTTCATGAACAGGCGGCAATAAGTGGACTGGCTGCCTCGATGCCGCAGTACTTCTTTCTCTCCCATGGCTGTCTGGAAATTCTGCTGCCCTGAATCTCTGGTTTCTGGGGAATGTGTAAGAATGCACCAGCCTCTTGCTTGGGGATGCCCTCCACAGGCATGCCATGGTATATGATGCTCCCCAGCATTTATGTACTAAATGCACCGCCCACACAGAAGTTTACATCAGAACTGGCAAGGTTATTAATTACAATTCTGATTTAACCTTCCTATATCTTTTATGTCTTTGCAACACCTGTGGTTATAGATATAACATACATATATATATATGTTATATCTATATATATAGTTATATATATATAGATATAACATACATATATATGCACACACACATACGTTTATAAATATACAAGCATTTGATGCTCTATTTTTGGAGCAGAAATCAATTCTAGCTGTCCTCTGCCAAGTGGCTCCCCTGAATACGTGGCCACAAAATTCTGCATTAACAAACACCAGTACAAGGGACACGGAGGAGAAAAAGAAAAGTGTTCAAATGAAGGCATATTTCCATTTCACATTTGCAAAGCAATGTATAGATGGAAAATTAGGATCAAAATCCACATTCTTAGTGCTCTTAACGTTGTGTATCACGTATTGTATTTCATTATACATATTTTAAAAGGCTCCGCCTACTCTCTGGGACTCGAAATCTTTTAATAGCATGAAGTTAGTCAATCTTTCTTTCATTAATATTCATATAGATGCCCTGGTTCTTACATTTAAATCTGCTAATGAAGATTCACTGCTGCTGCAGCCAAACACAGTGCAGGACCGGGATCTTTTTGTGCCAGCAGCCCCCATGGAGCTCTGAATGGCACGGTGGGAAAAGGGCATTCATTAAATAGCAGCTGCTTCACCTGCTTTCTGCTACTTTAGCCCTTCTGCTAATTCCTTAAACAGCTTCAGCGCACCCTTAATTGAGGGGGGAATATGTTCCCACAGCAGTGACGAGAGTGATAAGCAGGGACTTGTAACATGCCTGTCCTCTGTGTTGAATAACTTGGCAAAGATTATTAAAATGTCTTTTGTAATCTTTTCCTCTTTGGTGTTATATAATGTTTGCCGTTTTATGAAAGGGAGACAACAGTGCTCCTCTTCTTCCCAAGGATTTCTTACAACTATACAGCTTCTGGTTTCCATTTAGCCCTAACTTGATCTCTTTATGCAGCACTACACTGTGGTGTGTAAACTTAGCCTGAAACGGAGTCTGAAGGCAGAAGAGACCATTATGATCATCTAGGCTGGCTTCCTGTAGGATTTTTCTCAGGGATTCCTGCATGAGGCTCCACGGTTTCAGTTGCCAAGGAAACAATTCTCAATCTTTACCATCCCTATCCATCCTTTCCATTTTGTCATTTCTTGCTACAATAAAAAAAACCACCTTGTCAAATGTCTTAGTCCTTGGCTCTAGAATCCTCACCTCCACCCCAAAGGAGGAATGGAAAATGGCAGTGAGGACCCTTGGCTGGGAGTTCAGCCCAAAGCTTATCTTTTATCCTTGGATTCTGTGCTGCAGGTGGATGACCCTTTGAAAATGATCCTCTCAGCTGCAGATAGCTTATCAAATGCTGTATTGTTTGGCTAACACAAGACATGCTATTTTTTAAATTACCCACCAGCGTACCGCTTGATATATTTTTGGTACCTTTCATTTCACTGCAGCTTTTGCTATGCTATAGCCTCATGCAGAAATGCTTTAGAAAAAAAACCCCACCCCACACTTTATTATAACATGCAGATGAAGAGCAAAAGCAATAATGAGGAAAAGAAAAGAAGATGCAAAGAGATGGAAAACTGTGTAGGAGGAAGATAGAAGGCAAAACCTCTGCATCGACTAGAGAATAAATTAGATGTAGTCAGAGTCAGAGATAAACTTTTGTAGACTCAGGAGATTAAACTTAGGTTCCTTCAGGCAAGTTACAGGAGATTTGCATGGTCCCTACGGTGTAATGAGTCCCATCTGTGCAATTCATAGCTTTTGACAGTTGCACTGATTTTATGCCCTTAAATACAGCTCTGATCAGGGCAACTGTTTGAAGGACAGAAGAGTGTCTCACCAATGTAATTCGAAAGGTAATCCTCTCAAATTCAGTGGAATTATATCAGTGTAATCAGTTCCTCGGTGTGCACAGGAGGGAGGATGAACACACCAACTGCTGGGAGGGAAAGAAAAGCCAAGGACTCACAAAAAGCTTATGGGGAAGAGGGCTGCCATTCAGCATGCTTTGTTAATTCACTACTTAGGGTAATTGTCCCCCTTTTATAAGTAACCTAACAATAGCTCACATGAAGGCAAGCGGACTTACCTTGCAAACCTCAGAAATACCAGATAATCAAAAAAAAAGACAGAAAGTGAAACATTTGTTGAGGTAAGCCCCTGGGAAGAAAGAAACAAGGTAGACCACATTAACACGTCAATCCCTGTGCACAGTTAGAGAGTGATGCTTCAGCCCTTCCTCTTCTGGACATTCATTTTTGGACCTTGCTGAGTGGTTTTTTTTGCTCTGTGTGTGAGATGTATCAGGATGGTTCTGAGAATGGCCACACCATGCATGTATGCACAGAAGATGTTATGTCATGCCTATACCACCATGGAAACAGCATGTGTCCAGTAGATCTGGCGCACCAGAGCCACTGTGTCCAGTGGTGGGTTATCCATGGGCCCATGCCTCAGGACAGGCATGTGGCATTGCTCATGATAAGCCTGGGAAATCAGAATATTTTGGTATTTGGGTGCATTCATTTAAGATGATGCATCTAAATGTAGCCCAACAGGATGGACAGATACTGAAAACCTTGATACTTTTCCTGCAGGAATCATTTGCTGATGGTTTAGGGTAGTTGTAACAAAAGCAGTGAAATAAATCTGTGTGAAAAACAGTGGAGAAAACTAGTTATTTTTATAAATGACAACAATATCTTAGTTTTCCTGTGGGTTACTTTCCTGCCAGGCTGTACAGCAGAATGTTAGAGGGAAGCAAAAAGGAAGAAAACAGCAACAACATACCAACACCGTTTCAAATATCCGAGAGGTGTTAAAGAAGTATACTGGGAAATATCTACCCACATACCTTCAGGCAGGCAAGTGTTAATTTCTCCTAAGCCCAGGGAGAATAAAGAATACACTGAGCTGCTGAGAACCACAGCTAGACAAAGAGGAATGGATGAACAGAGTGTTGAGATGAGTCAGAAAAAGCCAGCCTTTGGCACTTGACCTCAAACAGGTGTGTTTATGCTCAGTGGAAGCTGTTCAAACAACTGTGTTTTCTGGTAAGATTTATGTACAAATGCTCTTTCTTTGTTTTGTCTCATGTTTCATCTTCTGATTTTCTTCCTTTGGCTGAATAAACATCCTTTGTTTCAACAAAATATATTCTTGAGCCCCCTGGATTGGCTGCTGGCCCAAAATGTTTTGGGTCAGTGCAGTGCAGTGCAGAGGAGGGGCTGCTGGCTTCTCTATTCCCACCTCGAGTGCTGGACTCGGCTGCCCTGGAGAAGACTACGTGGAGGAAAAAAAACCATGCCTGGGTGGCAGTTACATGAGATGACTTGGTGCACCAGCTGCCTCACAAGCTTGTGCTTCCTCCCCTCTGCAGGAGTACACAGGTGGGAGAACTCATTATTCCCAGATAAGAAAAGCAGCAGCAACTCCATAACAAACCAAACCCAAATAAAAAAGAAACCAGCACCAAAACCACACCCGACAAGCAGGTAAACCTGAGAAGGGTACTGTCACTTGACCCTACTGTTTCTCCCACCGGGGTGTGCTATGCAGCTCCCAGGCAACCGCTCCCCTGCTGCTGCTTGCCCCTGCCAGGCTGATGGCAGGGAAGAAGGTATCAGTTTGCGGAAAGAGAGCGATCCCACTCCACGCAGGAAGGGCAAAGGCTTCCCTTATGACAGACCCAAGCCCATTAATTGAGCAAATGGCACCAGGAGGCAGAAGGAGAAACTTACCTCTTGCTGTCCACGTGGCCTTAAACTACTCAATTCCCACTCCCACTATAGGATGGCTGGCATTGGGGTACAGCAGTGGTGTCTTCTCCACAGCCTTGGCTGGAGACATACTGGGGAGGAAAAGGTCCTCCACTGCTGAGGAAGCCTGAGATTCAGCAAGGGCTCTGGTCGTGGAGGTCTTGTGTCCTGGAAAGTCTATAATACTTGCTTGTGGATCCATAGAACCATAAAGGGCCCTCAGAATTGAAATAACTCATTTTGCCAAATCTCTTCTAAGAACTTGTATGTTTCAGACCCGTCAGTGCCATCCACTAAAATAAAAATCCCAATCTACTCCTATTCACAATTTTTACCTTTCCAAGATTAGTAGCCCTTGGTTATCAGCACATGCTGGCTCACTCTGCATGACTGCCTTCATCCCTGTCTTCTGTCCTGCTAGTCATCGCCAGCCCCTGCTGTTGTCAATAGTGATTTCATATTCATTTAGATCACAGATTAAATTGTTACATTAATGGATTAAGCAGCTTCCAGCATTGCCCTAATCCCATGAGCCTCTCCTGGACTCCTCCCTGGCTCTTGGAGGTCTGTCAGTTGGCCTCCTCTCAGTGCTGTTCACACAAGCTGTATTGACATTGCACAGTGTTCATTTTTTAGACTCAAAATGCAGCACACTAATGACTCATATGCCCAACAGTTTCACATACATTATCACTATGCAATTACCTTTCTCAACCAAATATATACTCTCATCAAAGTATAAAAATCAGGTTTGTTTGACAAGTTTGCTTATAGTTACAGTAAAGCTATGTCAGTGGCATTAATCACGTTCTTTCTCCGCTTACTGCCATACAAGCTTTCCTTTATTTTCCCTGGAACCGAGTTAAGGCTAGCCAGCCTGCAATTACTGGCCTCATTTTTTGGGGCAAATTTAAGGCTAGTCTTAATTAATTAATTAATTAATTGATTTGTTGCTCTGCAGTACAGCTGCCTTTCTTGTTTGCTGACCCCACTTTTCTTTGACTGTTTCTGCCCTGCCTTCCTTGACAGAAGAGCACATCCTCTTTTGCTCCTGGAAAGGCTTAGGGGAAAGGCATCAGGCTTCGTCCCCTCCCTTGCAGAGCACTGTGGAGATGCCTGCATGTAAGAAACTCTGGGTTCTGGAAGGACAGAGGGTAAGAGAGATCCTGTGAGGATCTGCATGCCCAGGGTACCACGTATGTGTTAGTCTGTCCTGCAGAGACAGTCCCTGGTCACAAGAGAGGCCAGACTGCCTGAGAAATGAGTGATGAGTGAGGAGGGCAAAGCTGGAGAGTTCTCCTGCCTCTGCTTATGCTTTTCCTAGCTGTTGTACAACAGATTTAACGGTATCGCCATAATTGGTGATACCATAATATCATCCTTTCAGTTGTTATCAGCAGCACAATTCACATGGTATCATTTCCTCTTACCTGCAGGTCTACTCTAAAGCCTGCTGGAGTCTTTTCATTAGCATCAATTAGCATTGGATCAGCATTTATAATTGCATTTTCCCAGAGGTACAAAAGACAAGTCACACTTACTCTCTTCCTTTTTGGGATGCTCAGCATGATCAGAGGGTCTCCTCTGCAGGAGAACAGTAGCAGTTGCATTTGGTTCTCCAGAAGAGTTACTGGGCTTTTCTCCACTCAGCAGGCCCCTTTCATACAGTGTGCAATTTCAGAGCCATTGGTGGGGGTCCTGTCCACCAAGCCAGTCCCTGATTCTCTGATTGCAGGATTCCCCAGAGAAATAAAATAGACCCCTTTTTTTTTTTTTTTTTCCCCTCTCCCACAAGTCGATAAGGAAATCAGTGTTTACTCACCAGGAAACACTGTCAAGATTATGCAGCTGTTCTGCCAGGGTAACCTGTCATATAAGCCTATATAATGACCCTATGCCAGGCCACAGAGATCACAGGAAAAACACACGTTGCACTGTACAGAGGGTTGATGCAGCAGAATGGGTTTTGGATAGAATCATTTAGATTGGAAAAGACCTTTAAGATTATTGAGTCCAAATGTTAACCTAACACTGCCAAGTCCACCACTAAACCATGTCCCTCAGCACCACATCTACAGATCTTTTAAACATCTCCAGGGACGATGACTAAACCACTTCCCTGGGCAGCCTGCTCCAATGCTTGACATCCTTTTTGGGTGAAGAAATTTTTCCTAATATCCAATCTAAAGATGATCATTGTTGTATTCAGCAATATACTTCAAGTGCCTTTGCTGAGAAGACCTATTAATAAATAGAGACAGAGGCCCTAATAAACTGCCTCACAGTTCAGAGAGTAAATATAGTGCCATGGGCAAGCAGGTGAGATGGCTCAGCACAGACCAGTTGGGACCACTGATAACTCTGCTTAACACAAAGAGAAAAATCAGGATGGTGGGAGCAAATAAAAGAAAGAAGGAAAGCGAGAGAGAAAGCAGTCACAGAAAGCTGAGCTTTATAGTAAGCGTATGCACTGCCTTGTGACCTTGTCAGCCTATAGTTACAGGGCAAGGAGGTACACAGTCCATTAAAAATATCTTATAAAACCAGATCCTTTCTCTGTAACCTTGGCTTGTAGTGGAGTAAGGTCACAAATGACAAAACAGGTTCAGGAAAATTTTCTCAAAGTTTTCATTAAACATCAGGAGCAATAAGACATTATGAAAGGATCTCAAGCATTGTTTCTGTTGTAAACTGCAGGCAGTTTACTTCTCAGAGATTGCTTATCAGTTATTCTTTTTTCTGCAGAGCAGATCATTGGCTTCTCAACTGTCTGAACACAGCTCAAAACCTTGGAGTATTTCTTGGTGAGAGCCCTGTCTCCTTTGAAAACTCTCAAAATGGCAATGAGGAAAGACAAAGTGGACACCCTTCTCTGCTTAGTTTTCTTCATGTGGGTCTGAAATCAGGCTGCTGCCTTTGCAGCTGAGATGAAATAGCTTGGGGTGGGATGGTAGGGGAAAAACCCCAACCAATTCAAACAGCCACTCACCTTCCTGAGAAGTGATATTCTTCCTCTTCATTGCAGTAGCAGGGAGCCTCTGGAGAGCAATGGATTTAAGAAGCCAGAGGACTCCCATTTTTGTTCAAAGGAAGGGCAAATGAGATGGATGAATGGGCTTCCATGACCTTTCACCATCCGGATTTTGTCTTCAAGTAGTTCCATCAATTTGCTGGGAATCTCACAACCAGTGGTTCCAGCACTGGATGTGCCAGAGCTGTTAGCATTTGATACCCAACTGAGGTGTTATAAAATCCTCTGCGCAGGCACAGCGCTGTTCTCTGTGATCAAAGGCAAGCCCTGTGATCAAAGGTATCTGTTTGAGGATCTTCGACTCCTTCTAGAGAAAAGCACTGGTGATATCCTTACTTAAGTGCTGAATGAATATTCTGCTTACTTTTGGCTTTACCTCCAGTACAGGCTATCTTATTTATTTATTTTTTTTAACTGAAATCTTTTGAGTACATTTTTGGAACGGCCTTTATGTTCTCTGAAGCCTTCTGCTCCCTCTGTTTCAAAGCATCTGAACTACCGTGTCTCTGAGGAGGTTTCCCAGCTTTACCGGGTCTGGTTGGGACGGAGTTAATTTTCTTCACAGCAGCCCATGCCGGGCTGTGTTTTGGATTTGTATCCAAAACAGTGCTGATAACCAGTGATTGCACAGGGGCAAGGCTTTTCCTTTTCCCACTGCCCCCCCCCCCCCAGCGGGTAGGCNCCCCCCCCCCTCCAGCGAGTAGGCTGGGAGGGTGGGCAAGAGGCTGGGGAGGGAGAGCCGACCCAAACCGATCAAAAGGATATTCCATACCATAAAAATGACCACATCCATCAATAAAAGCTGAGGGGAACAGGGAGAGTCCAAAGCTGCTGTTGCTCAGGGTCCGGCTGAGCATCAGCCTGCTGGTGGGAGGCAGTGAGTGATTACCATTGCATCACACGTGGGTTTTCTTCTTTACTTATTAAGCGGTCTTGGTCTCAACCCAGCCTTCTTTCACACCGATATATTGGAACATTTCGACCACGCTCGGCACTTAGCAATGTCAGCCGGCGGCCGGCCCGCTGCAGCCTATAGGGATGTACGGCACCAAGTACAGCACACCGGCCACGGCTAACTTCTCCTTCCCCATCCCGGCACTGCGGTCAAATCGCAGGAAGAAGGCAAGATCTTGAAATCCCTTCGCTTTTCGGTCCTGACCGTACGCCCACCCGGGGCAGCCCAGCCGAGCCGAGCCCAGCCCAGCCCAGCCCAGCCCAGCCCGGCGGAGGCTGCGGGTACCGGCTGCCCTCTGCCGGCCGGCGGCTCCCCGGCGCTTCGGCAGGGCCTTGTGGCCGCCAGCCACCGCTCCGCTGTTAGAACTGGTAGAAAAACGTTGCCTTCCTCCAGCCCGAAGGACTGCCGTGTGCACACCCCTCTTTGGAGACCTCACTGCTCCAGCAGCTGAATGGAAAAATCCGGTCAAGAGAGGATCTGATTTTTTCACAAGGTTGAGCCTCCCCCGCCCCCAGTCTTCTGGGCTTTTGTTAAAGCAATGGGAACTCGTTGCTTCTGAGAAATCCCTTCTTTTTCCTTTCATGTCTACATCACTATTTTCTTCTTGTCCTCTTCGACCCACTGCCTGTTTTCCAGTCAGCTCTCTTTCATTTCCAACCATGTCCGGTGTCAGAATGTTTCATTTTTTTCAAACAAACAAAAAAAAATGACAAAAATAATGAAATAGGTACAATATAAGAGAAAACCATATCAGGCTCCCAGTATGANCCAGACCTTTTCCTGGCATGTGGTCCCCTACCACTGCTTCACATGGCCTTTTTTACCTCCTTTGTTTTATTTGCTCCTGTTGTGCACCCCCATTTCCATATTTTTGCGGGCAGCATAAGGGGCAGGGGGTGGGGGTGGAGAGAATGACAGGTTAGGGCAAGCGACATGGTTGGACTTGATGATCCCAGGGGTCTCTTCNTTTTTTGGGGGCAGCATCAGGGGGTGGGGGTGGAGAGAATGACAGGTTAGGGCAAGCGACACAGCCAGGGGGACTGCATGGATGTGGAGAAAGGATTCCCAGCCACTTTGGTTCTTCCCTGCCAGCATTTTAACACCAGTGGGGCTCACACACATGAAGGGTTAAAACAAAAAATGAGGTGCTTATCAAGAAAGAGGTGCTTATCACAAGGCTGAATGGTAAGCCATCACCATCAAGGTCTGGAGGCCTTGCCTCCACCAAAACACAATAATTCCTGCTGCTATTTTAAAACCTTAACATCTCCCACACCACCACCCTAATGGGATTTGATTTTCTGGTCACAGTCCATGACACACTGCTGCCTCTCACAGCCTGTCCCAGCCCATCGAAATCATGCACACACATGCTGGGGTCAGACAATATTGAGAGAAAATAAAGGAGGCGAGGGGAGAGGTGAGGAAATGGGATCGGGCAGGACAAGGTCATTAAAAAGAAAAAAAAAAGAAAGAGAGAGGAGGGGGTATTCTGAGCCTGGGGAAGGCAGGGATTGAGAGATGTGACTAGCAAAGGAGTGCTAACTCACTGTCATGGAGAGAGTAGAGCTCTGACATCTGGGAAACTCCACAGCACATAAATTTTAAAGAACAGGGTGAACAAATCTCTGGCACGTGTAGGTAAAGTGTGGTTGAACCTTCATTGATGCTTCCTGCAGTCTCCTTCCAGATCTGCCTTTATTATTTCTATCCCTCCTGTTCCATACACTCCTGAGGAGTCCCATTGCTGTCTGAAGGAGAGAGGCAGATCAAGGATACTTGAACATGGAAGAAACCCTCAGACATCTGAAGTGAGTTTTTCTCCAGCAGCACCGTGATGGAGCTGTGACCCAGACCCCCATCTGTGGGGGAAGCAATTCAGTAGCAGCCTCACTCTAAATGTGTTTGTGTATTAAATCCTCTGAAGTTTTCAGACTGTCCACGAGTCTCTGGAGGGGATGGGAATTTCTGTCTCAGGTTCCAGTCACAGTATAGTGAACTGCAGGAACTTCTTTCTAATCATACTTCCCCCCTCCTTTTTTTTTTTTTTTTTTTTTTTCTTTCTTTCCTATGGCATTACAACAAGTTTTAATTTCATTTTTTACAGCCTTGGAATAAAAAGGGAGCTAGAGTGACTTTTTCCACTTTTATTGAATTCACATACCAGAAGCAATATGCTGGCCAAATACAAATGGGAAGCGTTCCAGGTGCCTGCTTGACTTGTGGCCTCTTGCACCCCAATGCCACTTGTCCAGATGTGTCCGGAAAGGACCGTGCTCAAACACAGCCTGGAGGTAAATGTACTTAAGCTACCTGATGTGCCCTTTCATTGGACCTTGTGATGGGGTTAACACAAGGGTGATGAGTCCCCATGGGGATGGAGTGCTGCTTCTTGGCCTGTACTGTGTCCCCAGGGCTGGCATGGTGGCGACAGCACTGCTTGTCCCAGCCCTGCTCCCGTCCCAGCCTGATGCCTTGACAAATGGGTCTTAGCGTGGCTCAGGGTCTGTGCATCGAGGACGCTTCCATGGCTGCTTCCCTTGGTGCAAAACCCCCAAATAGCAGAGACTTTGATATACAGCACAACACAGAGGCCCTTAAATAACAGCCTTTATTGCTCATTATTTGCACAGCTACCTCACAGGAGAAAATATAAAGGGAAAACATGTTGCAGGAAACGCTGAGGCAAGCACTTTTGCTCTGGCCTGGCGGGTGTAGTAAGAAAGAGAAGACACAAGAATTTACAAGATGCGGGTCCACAGCTCCAGCAAAGGCTTGCTGTGGAGATCTGATACACCTGCACAGGTGACTAAAGGGCAATGGTCTATGTTTCATGGAGCCAGGTCCATTCCCCTCCCTCTCCCAGTCCCCCTTTGCCAGTTTAATTTGAAGTGAGTAGAGTGAGGTGAGGGCAGAAAGGCGATGGAAGCCAGACAAATTCTCCTCACACGGATAAATACAAATTTAGGTGCCAAACTTCAGAAGCCAAAGAATTAAACCACAGCCACTGCATTGGAAATCACAAGCAGTAAATACCAGGAACAACTACGCTGCTATGTCATCCCCACACTCCCAATTTAAAGTAAGAGTTATACTCACCTTGAAAAAAGCAACCCAGTTTTGCAAAGGCTCTCAGAGGAACAGCAAAGACTCTTCCTGGCCCAGAAAGAGCTGGATTAGCCCATGCTTTATGGTGGTAACTTGTACCAGCTGCTCAAGCTCATGCTTTCCAGGTGCCAGCATTACTGCAGCTCCAGTAGCTTTGTGCCACAGGGAGAGACACGCAGCTGACCTCAGCTCCACAGTGGCCTGGGTTCTCCAAGCCCTGCTGGGTGGTTTTAAACCCGGTGTGAGTTGCCCTTAGTATCTTTTGAGTGAGCTCAGAGCAACATGGGATGAACTCCTTGCACCAGCAGAAGATGCACAGACAATTCTGGTCTCCTGCAAGTCAGTCAGAGCTGCCTTGGGTTTTGGTAAAGCCCCTACCAAGTTAGATGAACTCAGGAGTATTTACAAGTTGATACATAGATAAATGCAGGAAACGCCCTGGAAATGGCTGCATCTGCAGACTATTCCTTGGTGTTGGGCAGTATGGAGGCCAGGCTTGGTCCGACAATGGTGTTGGATTCTCTAAGACCATACTCAGTGATTCATCTGGTGGCTGAATAGCCTCCCCGGTTTCTCTCACAAGGCATCGCAGGTTCTGTTAGAAGCAGCCCCGCTTAAATTGAAAAACTATTTTCCCCTCCTGGGAAAAAATGGTCAGAAGGTACATTCTCCAACTGCAATCCATTTTTAATCCATTTTGGTCTCGGACGACAGAATGACAAATATTTTTTACAGTTTTATAGATAAGTTTTACAAAACAAAGAAACAAAAAAAGAGACAACACTGTAGCACGATACAAACACGGAGAAACTCTGCGCTCATTAATCCAGCTCTTCTGGATATACATCTGCTTCTGAGATTTGATCATTCACTGATGTCTCTTTCTCATATCATGACCCAGGAACCGCCCCATTTCCAGTAGAGCATCTAACCCTGCAATACGTTATTAGTGCATGTTTGAAAAGCTTGATTTTAAATTAAACACAGACTTAACTGGTTTGCTGAACAGTACAGGCATTACAGCTTTAATTGCTTTTGCTGAGTTGGGGTCTCAGCCAGTTTAAGGCAGCTAGAAGAAAGGTCCCATGACCTTGTGCTACCAAAAGTTTCAGTATCTACCTAGAAATTCATAGCACCAGGTTCCGCAACGCTTGCTGCTTGTTCCAGGGATTCCTGAGACAGAAGGCTGGAAAACCAACCAGGTTCCTTCTCCACCTGAGTGTGTGTGCCCTGGTGTGAGCCCATCACCTGGTGGTGCTGGTCAGTGCCATCAGGCAGGTAGCCCACGTCTGCTGATGCCATTTGTCAGACACCTAACAGGAAGTGTGACCCCCAGACTGTAGGCAGCCCAGTATGACCCACTGAATGTCCCTCTGGCCAACCCAGGAATGGAGATTGGCTGAACTAATGAGATGGATCCCACAGGTGAGTTGAGTCACTATGGTGGGGAAGGTCAACAACAAAACCAGGTAGGTCTTACTCTCCCTCCATGAAGAGGAGTTGTTGAGGAGGAGTTGTTTGCCTCCTTTAAGGTGACACCGTGGTACAACAAGAGACCCTTTGCAGTCACGCCTCCAGCTCGCTCCTGAGAGAACCTCATGGTGAAAATCAGGCACAGCCCAAACAGCAGCTACTGCTGTTGGCAAGAGGTGGTGGCTTCAGCATTTTGATGCCTATATAAACCTTTCAAGGGTCAGCTGGGACTTGGCAAAGAAATGAAAGGGAGCAAATGAAATGAGGGCTTGGGTATGATGAAAAGAACACCCAGGCTGGTATTTGCAGCCGATCCCCACACTTCAATCGGCACAGCGGGATGGAGCAGGAGGATCTTGACGGAGCTGAACACGGCAGCTCCAAGCAGCCTTCTGTGCTTCAGTGAAGCCCAGATCTGAACATCTGAACGCAGATGCTCCTCTGCCCTGGGAAAAAAATAAATACATCTCACAAAACTCAACCTGTCACCTCAAAGGGAAAGCTATTTATTATTAATGATGCTATTGCTGCTGTTCTTCCAATAGACTGAGGAGATTAAATAATAGTAACTGAAAACTAACCAAATGTTCAGAACAAACTTTAACTAACGAGCAGACATACAGACACACAAACTTTGCAGTGACTTAAAACAGTTTAATGTAATTCCAAGACAAAGTGTGATTACATTTCTACACATATACAATATGCATATGTGAGTTTACAAATTCTGATTAATAACTCGTTTCACCTCAGAGACCGAAAAAATGATCAAAAAGAAACCGTGAATAACAAGCTATAACATAGTTCACCACAACGGGACCTCCTTTCTCACCCTACAGTTAGTAATATTACAATTAAAATA
The DNA here is from genome assembly GCA_013400555.1 of Jacana jacana. Lineage (NCBI taxonomy): Eukaryota > Metazoa > Chordata > Aves > Charadriiformes > Jacanidae > Jacana > Jacana jacana. The sequence goes on from VZTM01015097.1 coordinate 30,751, forward strand.
ACTATATTCTTCTATAATGTATTTTCTGTTAAAATCATCTCATAAATTTACAATGCTATTATTAGTTTCCAAGACTAATATAAATTCACTCCATTTTTCTACAACGAAAATGATTATTAATTAGAAGCACACAACGTCATGATGAAAAACACAAGCATTTTTTTTAGTAGCAAGAACTTGATTGGTTAAGAATTAGTTTTCTTGTAAAACATTCTAAAGCCAAGTAAAATATCCATTCTTATAACATACCTATAATATGAGACTAAGGAATAGGTTACATATAGGTCTACAACACATCAGTTTGTTTTCGTTTTTTCTTTTAAAAGAAGAAAGACATATTTACCAAAAGGGAAAAAAAATATGAAAAAATGGAAGGGGAAAAAAAAAAAAAGAGAAAGAAAAAAGAAAGGGACAATCCACATAGGAAAAAAGCAGTACACAAGAAAATACTGTTGCACACAATAATTTTCACAAAGATTAACATGGATTAACACTCTTATTACAGAAACCGTACAGTGAAGGAACACAACGGCTCAGGGCTTTCGTGGGGTTACTGGGCTGAGATGATACTGTAGAGAAAGAACCACTCAAGATCCAGAGCTGGGGCAGGGGCATCTTTTCCCTTGCAATTGCGACAGCATTTCACAGCTTTCTTCCCCCGCCTCTCTACCCCTTAATCATTTTGGTGCAGTGTATATATTAACTTCCACTTTCCATCCAGAGTATGCTGGGCTTGTGGGCAGTCGAAAGGCTTAAAACATTCCCTCCGTTTCCCCCCTCCGGTTTTTCAAATGATTTTACGGCTCATAAAAAAAACAAACAACCAACCAACCAAAAAACAACCAAAAACCAAAACCAAAAACCAAACAAACAAGAAAAAAAGGTTTCACCCGTTGGTTCGTTTTTAACTACCCGAAGTCTAGACTCTTCACCTTCCGAGATGCCCCTCTTTCTTCTCTCTTTCTCGCTCCCTCTCTTACTCTCTCTCTCTCACACACACTCCTTTAATAAAGCTATTAATGACACTTCCTCTCCTTTCAGAAATTTGATTTGGTATGAAAGATACAGGCTACATTCTGGTTCTGCCCAAGTAGAATATGGTGTATCCAAAACACCTCGATTGCTCTGGTGGTGAAACATGGGATGAGGAGATCCTTTTTTATACCTGAAATGGATGTGCCCTGGAATATCTGTGGAAGTTTTGTTTCAAGAAGAATACAGAGCAAAACAATACAGAAGGAAATAAAGAAACCAAACACATAAGGGATAAAGGACGGGGGGAAGAAAAGCCAGAAGTGTTGTACGTAACCACCTGGGGTGGAAGCATTGCAGAAGTGCTATATTTCTTTGCGGAGGGCAGAGGTGCTATATGTAACCATCCAGATCCTACTGGGATGTGCATCGCCAGTGTTGGAAACCCCTTCTTGCCTAACAAGCTGCAAGCCAAAGTATTCAACAAGAACTTTGTGGCTCCTTCATTTGAGTGTGCTGGTATTTGTGGGTCTGATTCCCACCACGAGAACAGAGAACGGACAGGCGCCAGGGGCTGGGGGTGGACACTTTCCAGTTGCTTTTTAAGCTGCTGACAGTCCTGGCTTGCCACATGATACGTTACAATTCCTTCGGTAATGTGGATGCCAGGGTGGGCACAGCAGCCCTGGAATGGTGCTGAGGGTGGCAGAGGAGGATGAGGAGGTGAGTTGCAACCCCTTGGCCTCACCACCGCCTGATTGTACTGGGAGCAGCACTGGTGTCCAACTGTAAAGCATCACTCCATCACTCCCTTTCACTACCTCTGCTCTAAGCTGATGGATACAGCCTCATCAGGCGTGATGGAAACATGTAAGGAGCCCTCCCGAGAGTACCTGAGCTCCAGGACCGAAGCTCAGTTCTTCAGATGAACATACACGTGTTTTTTAAATGCCAATTCCCATACTTTCATGACCTAAAAGTACCATTTTGCCCAGCAGACATTTATACCAGGTTCATTCATTACCCAAGTGAAAGAACACAACAGATGAAACTAGACAGCTTACGCGAGAGCCGGCAGGGGTGGGGATGTGATATATCAAAATGCAAAGGACAGGGTAGCAGCAGCGGGGAAACAGCATTGACAGGAACTGGCATGGGCTGAGAAAACACAGCTGACAAGGAGATGGTCAGTGAACTTTGTATTTCCTTTACTGGTTCCAAACATTTCTGTGGTGGTAAGCGTCGTTTGTAAGAAAGGGGTGAACAGATGAATGCCAAATTACAGCATTGCCTCTGAGTGGCTGTCACACACACATACGTAACACCCCGCTCCCCCCCACCCCCCCAATTTCCCCCCAAATAAAAAAAAGCATTCACTAACTCAGGAATTAATTGTTTGGCTAATGATTTATCAACAGTACAATACGATCCTTCCTTTGAATATCCTTCATTCTCCTGATGCGGGTATCTTCATCCAGATGAGGATTCTACATAGAACAGTGAATTTAGTATCATGCTCCCCGCTTCAACCCAGGGAGCCTGATAAAGCATATTATTAAATCAAGCAAACAAAGAAATAGCTGATCTGTTGGACTAAATCTTCAAAGTGGGTGGAGTGGTTTTTTGACCAGACTTTGGAATACAGTGGATTACTTGATCTCTGGACTGACTTTCCAACACTATGTTATATCTCGAAACAGAATATACATATTAAAGACACACTTGTACTTTTTCATTTTTAACGGGCGAAATTAAAAAGAGGCAGCTGTATTGAGTTTTTGAAGGTGTCACTTATAAACATAAGATTTCCCTTAAAAAGTACCAGTTTAAATGTAAACTATAAAACACTGTAATAACTATAAAATGTAGCCAGAAAACTGTTTAAGTAGCCACAGTCTATTATTCAGTTCATATTGGTTTAAAATGTGACTCATTAAATATCTTCTAGAAGGCCAAAGCATTTTACAGTAGCTATAAACATATATACTTACATGTGCATTTTAACATCACAATTGATTAAAATACATAAAAGAGTAATCTATTCCTTGGTTTAATTTTTTTTTTTCTTTTTAAAGATTCACTGTCTTCAGAATTCACTCAAGCAACAATGACCAGGGTGGGCATTTATCGCTATTCCGCCCCTATGGAGTTCAGAGTCTTTGAATCAAAGTTCAAGCTGGCTACATGTTTTCAAAAAGGCTAAAACCAGGATGAATGCCCACATTTGAGGTAATTATTGCCATTAGGTCACAGTTTGCGTAATATAAGTGTATCTAAATCCTTCTTTAAAAAAAAACGAAGGTACCCCGTGGTACTGGGGGATACCCGTTGTAGCAATCAGAATCCGGAATCCTGATCAGTGGGTTTGCTTCCAAAGGAGCCAGTGGCCCTGGAGCACCAAGTGCCCCTGGGACAGTCACCGACCAACCTAGAGCTCAGGTGCACAAGCCTGCAACAAGCCATTTTTAAAGTGGTTGGGGTTTTTTTTGGTGTTTTTTTTTTCTTTTTTCTTTTTTTTTTTTTTAAGAAAAAGAAAGCAAAAGGAAATTCATAGGTGCCATAAAACAGATGGATAACATTTCTGATCGGAATTCCAGACTGAAGCTTTTCTATCTGTCTTATTCCTTTCAAAACAGTTTGCTGAAAAAAAAATAATAATCAAGTCAAAACACATTGGCATTAAATATTAACTCCATGCCAGCACTGCAGAAACTCCTTGGCTATGTTCTGAAAGTGGGATAAGCTTTGCTTTTGCTCTGAGCATTGTTGCCCCATTGCTTTCTGTTTCAAAGAGGAAACCTTGTTGGAAAGAAAGAAGGAAAGAAGAAAGGAAAAAGGAAGGAAGGAAGAAAGGAAAGAAGGAAGGAAGAAAGAAAAAAGGAAAGAAGAAAGAAAAAAGGAAAGAAGAAAAAAGTAAAGATGAAAGGAATGAAAGAAGGAAGAAAAGAAGGAAAGAGAGAAAGAGAAAGTCAGAAAGGGAGAGGGAGAAAGGGAAAGAGAAAGCAGGAAAGAAAGCAAGCAAGAAAGAAAGCAAGAAAGAAAGAAAGCAAGAAAAGAAAGAAAGAAAGAAAGAAAGAAAGAAAGAAAGAAAGAAAGAAAGAAAGAAAGAAAGAAAGAAAGAAAGAAAGAAAGAAAGAAAGAAAGAAAGAAAGAAAGAAAGAAAGAAAGAAAGAAAGAAAGAAAGAAAGAAAGAAAGGAGGAAAGAAAGGAGGAAAGAAAGAGAAGAAAAGGAAAGGAAAGGAAAGGAAACGAAATAAATCCCTGGCTGTCAGAAGTACACGCAAGTATTTACAAGGTTTGTGTGAATCTGCACACAGTTCCCCTCACAGCGAAAGAGTTAAGAACAGAGATGTCACAATATTTATCAGTGCAGTAAAAAATATCATTTTTGGAAAAAAATATACCTTTAGTATTGCCTTTCTTAGATTAACTATGATAAGCAAAAGATTAAAAACAAAACCTTCATCTTCAAACACACGTGAATAGTCTGTTATAGCAGCACTGCTAAAACTGGAAGGACAAAACTAACCCGTAAATGAGAAACAGGAGTTTCAAACCATAAATGCCGAACACAAAGCCTCCTAGTACGCTTCCTAAGACTTCTGAAGAACCAAGCCAATCTACCATTCAAATTTCACTCTTGACACATGCAAATACTCTAAAATATGTCTTCCCACTGAAAGCATTTGACACGTGCAGAGCTCAGCCCGGTTTACCTCCAGTCCAGTTCTCACACTTCCACCTGCATCAGCAGCTCTCCACAGGTAACAACTGCCACGGCGGTCACTCCCAGCAATTACCTGCAGTGTTGTAAAATGCTGTACCTCACTCAGAGTCTGCAGCACAGGGTGAAGCTCCTACCATCATTGGTGGCAGCTTTGCTGGAGTACAGCAGTGGGGGAACCCCAGCAGCACAGACCCATCTTCTCCTCCCTGAGTACAGAGGGAGCAAAATGATTTCCAGCCACAGAAAAGGGCCACAAGGAGTAAGTTGGGGACTCCACATACTTTGGACACAGGCTCTCCTCAGAGAAGCACCAGCAAGACTCGGGGAGGGAGAGGGGATGACATAGATGAGCGTCCAGGACCACAGACCCACTGCTCTGAAGCTCCCATGGGAAATGGGATGACAGCAGGGACCACTCTATCAAGAGGAAGGGGGAAACCATTCCTTTCCCACATTTTTCCCTTCTTCATTACCTACCCTCAACAAAGATTATTTCTGGACATCCTGAGTACAGGTATCCAGGACTTGGCCCACAGGTAAGCACTGCAGATCTCTGATGGACTGATTGCCATGCCATGGAAAAGCACACACATAAATCCAACACCCACCCTTGCCCAGCTGTGTGGAGACCTGACCACAGCAGCACTGTGTGGGGTCTGACCCAAGGAACAAAACCACCATCCTAAATCCAGAGAAGGAGCTGCTACAGAAGCATGCAGAGCATCCAGAAGCTTATCCCCACTATGCAGCTCAGTATTTCCACACTGCAGTGTCACCACTGAAACACTTTAATTGATGTGAACGGTAATGAGAGAAGAGTGAAGTTTTCAACATCCCCTACAGTTTAGGATAGCAGCAATATTTAGTGTGAATTTCTTTGCTTCTCAAGCTAGCTGCTCAAAACGATCATAGAAGCTCGAGAGAGAAAAAGAAGAGAAAGGAAAGATGGAGTTCCACAGCTTATCTCCATTGCCTGGCAGTCATAACTCATGGCTTCATTTAATTTCATTTCTGGAGTGGATGGAGGTCTCTTTCTCTCTCTCGGGACAAAAGAAAAAAAAAAAAAGTATGTTTGGTTAAAGAAAAAAAACAGGTTTATCACCCTTCAATTTTCTAATGGAATTGCCTTCAAACAAAATTGCAAGACACAACCCCTTGAAAGTATCAAAAAGGAAAAATGTCACAGACAGAAGTGTCCATTTTCTGGGAATGTTGTATGTATTATGACAAAACTACCAGTGAGAAATTGAGAGAGAGACACGCCAAGGCCCAGTTTGTTGGGGTGTGAGCAGGTAAAACTCTGCCAAGGAAGATAGAATTGTATTTGCCCTCTCAAACGACTGGATTTGGCCCCGTTTGCAGTGAGAAGTGTTTCCATTTAGGTTTTCCATTCTGCTCATGTTAGCGGTTCTCTCCACTCCTTCCTGCGTTCTGCTTTCATAGTAAGAATTTGAACATCCACCACCGAGGAGAGGCAACATCTGTCCTTCCTTCTGCTTCCCACATAAGAAGGCGGCAAGATGAGATGATGGGGAAAGGGACTGCTCTGTCACTATGCCAGCCATAAGCTACCCATAAAACTTCCAGTATCTAAACATTCACTTCCTCTCTCAAGTTTCCATGCCGTTCACCCCATGCACATGAAGGACACCAACCCAACCCAACCACACCAATCCCATTTCCTGTCCAAAGAACCCTGTGAGCAAACCAAACGGGCTGTTATTACATATGTGGCACCAACAGCATGCAAAGCTTCTGCTTGCTCTGCTGATATGACTGGGTATTCCCTGTGACTAACCATACCATGATATCTTCCATGCTATACCTTTTATACAGGTGTGAGGGAGGAGGTGTTGCTCAGCTCCCCCATAACCCACCAGAAAACCACGCAGTGTTGCGACATCAAAGCAGTCTGATGGCTCTGCTCTGCATCTCTTGCAATCACAGCGCCCCATCACCACGATCACCTGACCACCTACGGCTGGCACGTCAGCAACTCCAGCACGGACAATGTGAAAGGTGGCTCCTCCAGCATGCACTGCACCCATTCTCTCTGCCAGCATCTGCCATTCGAATAGCTCTGCGGCCAAACTCCCCCAAAATCAGATCTGAGCCTGCATGGGAGAGCAGGTCAGATGGATACCCAGGGAAAACGTAATTAGCATCAGTAAAACATTACTGTGATGGAGATTGCAGCCTTCCACGCTTCGCCAGTCCTAGGCCAGAGAAGCGCGTAAACAAGTAATTAGCTTGAAGGGCTTAAGTCTGTTCTTTAGCAAAGCACTCAAGTGCCTGATTAACTTTGAGTCTCGGCTGAAAGTCCTATCATTTTTTTTAATGGAGTCTGAATTCAGTCACCGCTCCCCCCCGTTCTACCAGAGCAGGCAATGCAAATGAAAACATAAATACCTCAACTGTAGCAACCAGAATAGCTTAATATAATTCCACAACAAATAATTATAGAAGAAGGGAAAATCCACACCAGAGACAAAACAATACAAAAAAAAAAAAGGACAAAACCAGAAAGCAAGCCAAACATCCCAGCCATGTGGACAGCTGATGGACTGTCAGTGAGAGCGGAAGATCAGGCAAGGAACTCTGCTCTGTCTGCGGCTGTGCTTTACCCAGCTAACACCCACCGTGTGTGCCAGTGCCCTTTATACAGTGACGGGACTGAGAGCTGCCCTCACGCCTCCACCGCAGCTCCTCCAGTAGCCCTGTCTCTGGAGAGCCCTCTATCTGCTTTCTCCTTTAGGAAAACCAAACCCTTAACATGTAGTGTGACCTTGGGTTCATTGAAAGGACCCCAATGAACATGGCCTGGAGCACAAATAGGTCTTGATCTCATATAAATGTCCCATAAAACAAAGTGATGGTGGGCTGGATCCTAGGGCACCGAGGTCTTTATTTGCCTTTGATCCAGCTCTCCTGACAGATCATTACCTTAGCTGCTGTTCAGTTTTTGCCTCTGAATGTTTTTGGACTGATTCTGAAATGCAGACGTGACCTGGAGCATAACTCTGGTCCCTTAAGGCTGTAACTGCTTCTCACAGAGCAGCCCCACTCCCCCTAGGCTAGAGGCAGAGCTTTCACCCTCAGGAGAATCTAGTTTCCCCTTCCACCTGTGGTTTTCACAAACACAGCAACCCTTCTGATGCCACTGGTGAAGAGAAATAAAATAAACAACAATAACAACAATACTATGAGAAAAAAAAATAACACAAAGATTAAGGAATGCGTGTGCAATTAAAACCCAGAGTAAAATACAATAATAATAAAATAATAATCATAACAACCACACAATAAAATAACATTATCTTTCCTTTTCATGACACAAGCAGCATGACGCTCTCGCTCCTGAACTGGTGGAAGAGGAGAGGAATGCAACAGAGAGAGCAGGGCTTTATTTTCCTGCCTCAGAAGAAAGGGAACGTGTTGTCTTTCCAAGGGGCAGGGGTGTAAGGTGCATAGGCTGCTGGGAGATCACATCCTCACCTACAGTGTCTTGAGCTGGAATGAAGGATAGGCAGAAGAAGAGAACTGTGTGAGGATAGCCCAGGAACCAGAGCTGGCAACCAGGGAGGTAATTTGGTGGTTTGCCAGAAGACAACAGCCTTGTTGAACCATCTATGCATAACGGGATCCCATCTTCTTCCAGGCTAGCCAAGCACTTACCGCCAGACAATGCATTTGTCCTTGTCTTTCTGTCAACTTTTCCCACCTGAGAGAGCCTCCTTCCTCACTGCCACCCAGAGAACCCATCCCTCGCCACCCTGCCGATGAACTTGCTATTTTCCAGCACCTTGTGAAATACCTGAATACTTCTTGCCCGTAGTTACAGGGAAATGTAGAGCGGTACCGAGCAGCCACATAGACTTCAGCTTTCACAGAAACATGGAGACATTCTGTCAAACTCTCTTCTCTCCTTCCTCCCCAGGTCATCCACAGACATGGGTACCCTAGAGACACTTCCAAATATTGGTGCACCACTGCAACTGCCATTACCAGCAAAACTCCCCTGTGAACCAAATCCAACTGTGGAAAAGGCCCTCCTTAGAAACCTGTCAGAAGCCAAGATGACCACGTAGCGTTCCTCAGCATGGAGGACCCACAGGACCACCGTGTTCTCTGGTCACTCTGCTGCTGCAGGAAATCATTTGGGGTGCAGGTGAGAAGGGAGGAGGGGAGGCGCACACGGTTACAGCTACGTTAGAGTGGGTAAGGCCCAGTGTATTACGATACTCTTTTCACTTAAGAAACCTGAGTTTGACTCTCTCAACTGGATTTTCTCAGGCTTGCTTTGGGACTCCAGCACTTTCCTGACCCCCTTACCATCGACAGATGTAGTGAGAGATATTGGCAACACCTAGTGTTTCCCCCTTTTCACGGGCTAAAGTCCTGTTCCCGTTTCAGACACGCAACTGGGACAACCCAACAATCTGGGAGGATGCTGTCCTCCCGCTCCACCGAGAACACCAGCAAACAGCAGACTGAGAGTTCAGTTTCCGGGAAGGAAACCTGCTATTTCAACGGGATAGAAACAGACCAGTCCACGGATGAATCCCCAGACCCTCTTGGAGTCACCCTGGGCCGCACAACCGACCTGGTCACTTCTAGCCCATCTTCCAGTGCTTGACAAAACACCCAGCTACACACACTTCCAGCCCCGACGAGCCTCCCCAACACCTCGCCAAGTGAGCTAAGATTGACAACGTGGGAAAAAAAACACACCAAACCCCAACGCCACCAGCAGAAGAAGAAAATCTGCAGTAACAACCCCCCTACCCCACCCACCCAAGAAAAAGAAAGAAAAAAAAACCAAAAACAGAAGAGAAAGAAAAAGAGCTGAGAGTAAATTCCGACTAGCCTCAGTCAGTTTCTAGGAGTACCAGTGGAAGTAAACCCTTAAACCGCGTCTGTAGTTCGGTAAGGCACTACGAGGGAATGATGTAAAACTAAGACTGTGACAGTTGTAATGGCTGTGCCGAGGAACACACCACAGAGAGAAGGCAGCATCTGCACGCACACGCACGCACACGCACGCACACGCGCGCGCACACACACGCACACCACACGCACGCGCACGCGCACACACGCACATTTTTATGTACAAACCTGGACAATCACATTTTTGTTACATGCCTATGTTATATCACTTTTCTTTGTGCAATCACATTGAGGAATAGTCTATTGGTATCGTCAAAGTTCAACACAAAATAGTAAAAAGGGCCTATGACCTGGATAGTGCTACATTCTACCGGGGGGCGAGGGGCAGCTAAAATGTCTCCTCCTATACTAAAACGGCTAGGGGTTCAGAAGGAAAATCTCCAAAGAAAAGAAAACGAAACGCAACTGAAATCCAACACACAGTATTAGAGATCTCATTTAGGAACAGCATTTCTCAGGGATTTATCCAGTGTGTTCAAGGAAAGGGATAAAAAACATCCCCGTTACTTCTCTTCAGGAACAGTGCTGCGTGGCCCGTTTTGCCCACCTGTGTTTCAGTGTAGCAGTGCTAGATCCGAATTGAGAGCACTGGGACAACATTTTCTCCTTGTCCCTCAGCCCCCCTTACCCACTTTCTGTTTCCAGAAAAAAACCCAAAACTATTTATGCTTTGGGACACGGAGACCACTATAAAGATGGGGCATAAACCCTTTGAAATGCTGGATAAATCCCTAATGCATATACCTACTGGATTAAAAAACCTAATGGATTTCATTTTAGGTGTTCTGGACAACAAATTTCTAAATGTAGCTCACTATTGGATGAAAATAACCTTTAAAAGTCTATTGGTGAAGTTCTCCAAAAGACAGGACCCGCTGGAGGGCCCTTCTGCTTCTCTCTCTCTCTCTAGTTTGGTGCAGAATGGTTGGGTTTTTGTGGTTTTGTTTTATTTTTTTTCCTGTTCTTTTTTTTTCCATTTTCTTTTTTTTTTTTTTTTTAAATAAAAAGTGTAGAATTGGTTCTCCCCCTTCTTTCCTCCTTCTCGTTTCTTCCTCAAAGTCTCCTTCGTTCAAGTTTCACGCCAGCCTCCCATTGCATTGTTAGTTTGCCATGTTCTTCAGTACAAAAGCGGCCGCCTCACTCCCCCGGGGACGGGTGCGTCTCTCGCTCCTTATTCCAGTGTTTAGATGTAAGGGTACTGGTTGACCTTGGTGGGGCTCAGTGGGTATCCAGTGTAGACTGTGGAGGCTGGAGAAGCACTGATATAGGTCTGGTGGGCAAACTGAGCCTGGTACTGACTCGGGTGGATGGTGGGTGAGGGCAGAACCCGTGGGCCCATGCTGACAGGGACCTGGTGGACGATGCTGGCGGGGTAGGTGGTGTGCTGCACGGCGTGCCGCGCCGACCCTTGGGAGGCCACCAGGTGCGCGACAGTGCCTGTGGAGCCCAGGGCGGCCGGGGCGGTGTATGTGTAGAGGTGGGGCTGGGTGGGCAGGTGAGCAGCGGCAGCCGCGGCCAAGTGAGGATGAACTGTACCGTGGCTGGGGCTATTGTGCGGGAAAGAGTACGGGGCCTGAGCTATCGTTGGAGTGATGTAGGCTTGCTGTCTCCGGTGACTCCCTGTGCGATCGGTCGTGATGTGCTGCTGGGCCTGGATAAAGACAGCAACAGTGATAAGCGGTTACAACACAGGAGATGTCTCTTTACCTCCTCGGTGGTGCCTGGGAGCTTCCCTATGACACCAGTATGGACTCAGAAAAGTGCCTCGCGTTCCTCCTGACACCCTCGGCATCACCACAGTCTTCCCTTGGAAACGGGTGATGGCAAAAGGTCCCTCCCAAGCCTAGGAAGACCCTGTAGGTTCATACATTCGCTAAAATGGCCCCCAAGAGGACAACTTAGTCTCCCACTTTGAGCCATGGCCTGCTGGCACAACTACCACAAAGGCCCAACCTTGGATGCCTGGCTTTTAAGAACATCTTCCACAAGTTCAGTCACTTGCACAACGCACAGCTTTTGTTTGTGAACTCTGCTGACGACATGTGGTGTGCCAACAGCTCAGGGGAATGAAGTTGCTTGACTATGCCTGGAAGAAGCAATTTCTTTTTTACTCAGTTAGGGTCTTTGAGGTTATCATTTCCTTGGTGAGTAAAAGAACTACTTTACTTTTTAAAGATAAAACTCTCGGCTTGATCAGATCCTGTAGTGGTCCAGTACCCTCATGTAATCAACTATAATTAGTTGAGTACAGACAATTTCTTACACCGGGACAGAAGCAATGTACTTTTCTGGGGATTTTCCTAAGTTCTCTTTTTGCATTGCACAATAATGTCAAGGAGTTTTCCCAGCCATTTGTAGTCGCAGCATTAAATAACCAAGAAAGTAAGAACTAGAAGGCAAGAAGGGCAATGCTCCATGTTATTTACTTCTACTCTTCCAAGCCTTCTCATCCTCTTTGCAAGCACTCCCTGCGCTGCCGCTGTGGTCTAAAATGCGGTGGCCACACCCCTACCCCACTCTTGGAAACAGCATCTCACCCATTACCTCCATTTTTCATCACTTTTATTTCAAGTCCACTTAAATTTTTAAACTTTAGCTACATTTTGAGGGGGGTGGAGATGTTCTTTTTCTTTTTTAAAAAAAACAAAACAACCCCAACAACAATTCTTCTTGTATCTCAATCTGGATGCAAACCAGCACTGTCCTCTGAGCTCTGCAAACTTTTTCCTCTTGAAACGCTGGTAACTGTGCTGTAACTTCTCTACTCTCATTACCTCACCTCAGGGTAGAGTGGCAGTATGTGAAAAGGGCATTGTTTACTGAAGCTTCTGGTGAGCCCTGGGTGTTTCGATCACAGACTATGAAACACCTTGAGAACTGCACACTGCCAAGCAATGGGATTTGCCCAGATAAACCAGGTTTATCACAGGATGGATCAAACTCCTTACATGAGGTCAGGTAGACAGATGTCCAGAGGTTCTGCTTTGTCTTGTCACCTCTGAATGGAACCTCTCTCCCAATCCCACAGCCAGGCTGACGCACTCCCTTCACTTGGAAGATACTCTCCTCTTGGTTACATATAGCTGAGGAGCATTCAGTCCTTCCAACTTCTTTCTGCCTAAGCCCCTGCACCTCTTCTCTCACGTTATTCCCACTTACGCTTAGATCATCTGTCTTCAAAACACGCTGTGAGAGTACTGCCAGCCCACTCAGGAGTGGGATCTGCACTACCTCCAATGCCTGAGCTGGAAGATCAAAGTCTGCAGTGAAGTTGAAACAAGTTGGTCAAACTCAACAGGGGGCCCAACTATCATTAGACCTGAAGAGGACAGCCCATGCTGGAGGAGTGGTAGGTTACAGCTGGATGATGCACCACCAAAATTTGTCTCGGTTGACTTACCTGACTTAGATTAAGAGGCTGTTGCTGCTGGAAATGTGCTCCTGGTCGCTGCTGCCTATAGGCAACGGCTCCAGACGAGCTCCCTGAAGAGTGACCGCTGGTGGAGGTCACGGTGCTGGAGGACTTGGACTTGTAGGAGGATGAGTGGTGACTGGTGGTGACTGTGCCAGGAAAGGAAACACATTTGTAGCTTACATCACATTCTTTAATTGCTCACCCTACCTTTTCCTCACTGAATCTCCTCCAGAGTGGCTTTTGGGAGGAGATATACAACAGAAGCAGGATAAGAAAATGGCTTCCCTTAATTAACAGAATACCTCAGCAGTGCTTCATATACATGGCCAGCCTGTTACTCTAGAGGCAGACAAGCAGACCTGACATCTGGACCCAAACCAAGCCCAGAGAAGGTTTTATAGATCTTTCAGAAGTGTGAGAAACTGTTCTGCCAGCAGAACTGTACGATGCAGATACAAATCCCAAGGTGACCTCAGGTTGAGTAGGAAGGGAGGAAGAAGGAGCTAGTGGGGAGCTCACCCTCTGAGCCTTTGTGTTCACCAGCAGTGCGTCAAAAGAAAGGACTGCCAAGTAGCTCAAAGCCAATTGCTTCGGGCCAGACTTCCACCATAAGCCCCTTTTCAACACATCGTACTACCTAGCCTTGCAGAGGCTCTGGATGAGCAAACCTCATCAGTCCATAATGAAGATTGTGGGGAAATGTTCTTCCCAGAAACGTCAACAAGTTTGGATGAAAATGCACACGTGTTTTCAACCTCTTACCCGTTTTAAAGTAAACTTATGGAAAGGCAAGGCAGCAAAGGTTCACACTTGCATTTGGGAGCCTTTCATGTCAAATGTTGAGCTAAAGGCTGCATTCTGTTCTTGGGTTTGTACAGAAGTAACTGGGAACGACACTTGCCCCCATGAACTCCTGAGTGTACAAGGGCACATAAATAATGCAATATGGCTCCCAAGAACAGAGGTGTCACTTGAGAGAAGGGCAGGAGCACGGTTTCTTTGGAAAACAAAACAAACAAACAAACAAACAAAATGAAACCGAACAATGAGATTCTTCCAAGATAAATCATTTATTTCTTACTAATTTTCTTGACGGAAGAGGTGCAATTTACCTGGCGCCAGGCTATCGCACTCTACCAACACCTCACTGGCCTGGGTTTTCAGTGGTGGCACGATGATCGTTCGGGGGTTCCCACTGCAGTGAGTCTCTGGAACCCCTTTGGTGTCGTAGGTGTTCCCGTTATTCTGCCCTGCGCGATGCTGCACGGCGTAAGGGCTGTTGTTGCTGGAGGAATCAGAGTAGGGGGAGTCATGCACGGTGACACAGCTGATGACGTTCTTCCTTTGCTTGGACAAGGTGCTGAAACACAGGCACACAAGTGGAAAGAGTGAATGGGAAACGATCGACTCGGAAGCCACCAGAAAACTCTGCCGGCGGCAGACCAGCTCCGAGAAGACAAAGCACGCTCTTCAGTCCTCTGCCCGAGAAAGGCTGCTTAAGCCAAATCCCAGGACTCAAAACTCACTCGTTGCTATTCCAGGAAAACCTTCACGGAGGTCAAGGAGTGAGTAAGGCATTGTGGAGAGATCTTATATTCACACTGCTTAGAATAGCACTGAACCAGACTGCCAGATTTATTTTCAGACTGCTTTTTATATATATGTGTGCGCAGTAGAAGCCCAGCAGTTATACTATGCTTTGTTGCAAGTCTCACCGCCCACACAAAAACACGGTGGTTTCTCCCAGCCTTCCAGCAATGATTTAATAATAGATGCTATGACTTTTCATGATTAAATCCCATGAATCTACAAAATACACTCTGTTCTATTCACTAACACAGTATCATAGGCATATATTTCTCTATAAGCATTTGAAACTGAGGAAGGAATGAAGAAAAAATGAGCAAAGTATGCAAAGCTTTAGGTATTCTTTTCTTTCTCTGAATAAGCACCGGGTCTCCTGACTCTAGTGTGGATTATCAAGGTCCTGCTGCAGCTAATCTATCTATGACATCAAAAAAGTGATTAAAAAGGAACATCAACACTTCCAAGATTAGTGCTAGAAGTTCATTAGACTAGACTGCATGAGTACGGTTGGGATTTGCTCTGCTATTGTGTCTAATTATTCCTGATGGTTTCTCCTTCCTGCTATGAGCATGTTTGGGGAGAAAAAGAGAGAGCAAGAAAGAGGAGGGAGGAAGGGGGATGGTGAAGATTTGCTTAAATGGCTCACATCCTTGACAGTGCACAGACCTTGACTACAGAAAATAGCTGCTATGTTTCACTGATTGCATTATGTTGTTATGGCAACTGAAGTTTTTAAAATGATGAAAAGAAATGGATAGCACATAAAAAGCTAAGTAATTAGGCTTAATGGTAGAAACAGCCCCAACAGGAACAGAAATGCCATGGAGAAGAAGGAATCCATCTCTTAACTTCTTGAGCATGCACTTTGAAAAGAGAGAGAACCCTTTGCCTCCTCTCTGTTCTCTCACTCTGTCCGGCGCAGTCCAGGGAACAGCTGATTAATCTGGTCTTAGACCGTGATGGGGCCATTTGTTCTCTCATCTCAGCATCGCTTCTTACCCAGGGAGGGGTGGAGCGGATACAGAGAACAGTTTCCTCCCAAGGACATTGTTTGCCTTGTTTAATTTTCACAGTGCACTGGTCCACGGGAGCAGTGGTGGGTTCCCTTCAACTTGCCTGTCCCAAAGCTTCTCCGCCATCATTCACAAGCTGCAACCTCAGCACCTTGCTACCAAAGCTTGTAACTGAAAAGCCATCACCTCTTCCATAAAGAATGCCTAGGGGTGCTGCATTCACCAACGAGTTACCATCACACAGCCTTTCCCTGGGCTATCATCACAGGATCCTGGCATGCCCCAAAGTGGATATAAGACCACGTTGTTCTACACGCAGTGAAAAGTACGTCTCGGAAGGCCCCTGCTATGCTAAAGCGCTGACACTTGAACCAGGGCAGATGACAGAGAAGGTGGGGAAGCAACTGCATAATAACCTGGAAGCTGAAAGCAATCCTTGCAGGGGCAGGGACCTTTCTGACAGGGAAGGCATACCACAGCAAACCCTGGTATTTCAGCTTTCCACAAGGAGCTGGAAGAGCACTGGATTAGAAATGGAAAAGAGCAACAGCGTATCTTAGATGGACAATATTGTATGTGAAGAAATATGTAGCAGTTTGAAGAAGTGCTAAGAAAGAAGAATATTAAGCTAATAAAAATGACGAATATTGCATCAATATTCCTCTCTCCTTCAGCAGAAATGCCTGTAATCACACATTTATGGGTATCCAAACTGCTTGCCCTTTGCAGCTACCCTTGGCCGCCAGTTGGGAAGAGATATATATTCTCTACCTCTGACAGTTATTACATTTTATAAAGAAAAATCAAGTCACTAAAGAGTTTTCTGACAACTGATAAGGTCTAGCTATTCTTTTACAGTCCCCCTTCCTTACATAAGTGGCTGAGCTGCTGAACTGGAAATACTTGCTCTTGGCTGACACTTGACATGGGAAGGCTTGAGCAGTAGAACTGGAAAGGTATTTTTCTCTGTAATCTGTGCTATTTATTGTTTTAGAATGGGCCTTTTTTCAGCAATTTGATTGAGGGGTTGTCAAAGCAGAGACCATGAGAAGTCTCCCTCCAAGTGTTATAGCTCCTCGGTTACAGTAAGAAAATCAAGATCATCTGTTTGGTTAAACAAATAAGTGACCCCAAATCCAAACCGTTGCAGAGAAAGGGACCGTAGCACGATATGAAACTCGTTTCATGGATGGGAAACAGAAAAGGACCAGAGTTATGGTCCTGCCAGGCCTTATGCAACCGCTCAGCACTACTAAATACGCGTCATCCACCAGAGTCAGCTGGACTATTCCAGTAACAGAGCTAAAGCCCATGGGTAAATATTTGTGGGATTAAGGCCCAAGTGATTAGCTTCTCGATTCAGCAGGCTGCATCCTTTCAAGCGCACGAGGAGTCACATTAAAAGCAGCTGGCTTTTTGTCTTCAGAAAAGGTTAACAACTGCCTGCAGTTAAAGCCAGAGCAGGCAGAGAAGTCAGTCGGGACTATTCACACGCCCAGAGCTGGGCACTTCCAGTGCCACAGCCCACCCAAGAGACTAAGGCTAGGCATTTTAAAAGCATGAAAGGTCCCGCTCGTGCTGAAAATCAGTTGATTCACAGGCCTAGGGGTACACGTTGAGCCCAAACGAGGGCTTCTGAAAATTCTGCCCACAGGAGCAAGCGCTCCCCCTTCTCAAAGCCTTCTTGCTAGCCAGCAACTGTCCCTCCTTCCAGCTCCCTCCGAGGATTCGGTTGCTCTCCCCACCTCACAGCAATGCAGGAGTCATCTGTGTGAAGCCCAGGCTGATGTATCGCCTTCCCTGCCAACAAACTATCAGGACTGAGAGCTTTTACCTGGTGACACAGCACTTGCCCACTCAGCAAGCTTCCTGTAGTCCTATAACTCAGCCGCAGCTTTTGGGGATGTTTGTGCTTACACAGAAAACCACTATTAAAAGTCTTGCCCCCTCCCTATTAAGCTGAGTCCAGGCCTGGTAATTGCTTTCCCTCCTGCAAGCACAGCAGCAGCAGCTTATGTGATTTAGCAGTGTTGAGAGTCGGCGTGTGCTCCCGGTCAGCTCGTACGCCTGCCCGCATTACAGGGCTGAGGTGTATTTTAATTCTCCAGAGAAGGAAGCAGGGAAGACTACCAAAGTGGCAGCTATGCAAACTGAAAAGCAGTAAGCCAAGAAGGCTTTTTAACCCTTACTGGGTTTGTTACTTTCTAAGCTTATTATTATATATTAATTAGCCCATTCCCACCTGGTCCTGAAAAGCTTGTTCTCAAACTTGAACACAAAACAATTCATGTCTGTCTAACATACAGACATGAGACAGAGCATGACCATGCCTTCAAACATGCAGAAGCAGCTCTTGGAGTCAGCTCTCTACCTTATACTGGAACATATCAAGCTGGAACATAGGAGGTTCCACTTAAATATGAGGAAAAACTTCTTCACAGTGAGTGTGACTGAACACTGGAAGGGGCTGCCCAGGGAGGTTGTGGAGTCTCCTTCTCTGGAGACATTCAAAACTTGCCTGGACGCGTTCCTGTGTGACCTGATCTAGGTGTTCCTGCTCCGGCAGGGGGATTGGACTAGATGATCTTTCAAGGTCCCTTCCAATCCCTGATATTCTGTGATTCTGTGATATACAGCACTCATGAGTGCACAGTGAGAGACAGATGTGTGTCTTTCCTCCACACAGCAAGGAAAGATCTCAAGGAGAAGTCTGATGGGAGAAAGAAGATAGTCTGTGCACAAGCACAGGGCAAGGAACTAAGGTGAGCATTTCATATACCTTCAATGGAAAGATGTCGAAGGCAAATGTTGAGAATGAGAAGTGAGAGGAAATTAAAGAAAATAAGCTTCTGAATTAGGTGTTAAAAGAATCTAAATTGTTTTGAACCATCTAAGTAGCTAAGGACAAGGATAGGGACAACAGCAAGTAACAGTGCAACTCGAGATGATTTCTACTTGCTGAAGGCCCAGCCCAAAAGCTCAGTATGGGATAGCATTGCAGGAACAGGATCTTTTTTCTCTGCATATCTCAAGTTACACCAGAATCCCAGAAAAATCAAATGCAGTGTAGTAGGGGCAATTCTTCAGCATGTGCTTCACCCACAGAGATACAAACCTTTCAGTGTGGCTGACCATATAGCAACAGAGGCTTTCAGCTCTCAACGTCACCAAGATGGCCTTCTAGTTGAGGGGAAGAAGGCACCCAACCCATAACCGTGCCTTTGAAGTGGTGTGCATGTATACCATGGCACATTAGCTTTACCTCACATCATTACAATTCTCTTCCAGGTCTCTGAAAACTTAACAGCATGCAACCTTTTCAGTTTGCTGCTTTGGAATAATCACCTATTCCAGGAAAGCATAGAGTCAGCCAACAAAAGCTCACACTACAACTGCAATCGCTCTCTTCGCGTTGAAATCTTACGCCGTGCGTAGCTCAGGGCTGAGAACATGCCCCTCTCTCTTCGGCTCAGCCTCCACCCCGACCTGTTAATCTGCTCTCACCTGCTCTGTGAATTTGTGACGGTAAGAAATACTTACTAATTGCTGCACCGAGGCCATTTTATTAGGCTATACAGCACGGCCTGGAGATATATAAGTCATCTATACTGAATGGCTTAGCAGGTTGTAAAGGTGCTGCTGCTGAAGGCTTGATCAGAGAGCTACTGTCTATCCCTGTTATTTTAAGTATTAGTTGCATGTCGGTGTGTCTTCTGGAGATGGAAGGCAGCAATCTTTTTACCAGATGACTGTGGTTAGTCAACGTATTGCTATGCAGAGTCAGTTCATTACTATGCACGGCATAACATAGCCACAATAGGCTAGATGTCAAAAAAGAATTGCAAATGGTATTTTGACCCTCACACACATACACATCAGCAAGTTGGCAAAAACACCTGGTTTGTGCCTGCCAGTGACTCCTGTGTGTAAGGGGAATGAAAGTCCTCTGAAGTAGGCTCCCTCACCATTGTACTACAACGTAATAAGCTAAAGCAACAACTTGCATCAGCTCCCACTCAGTTATAAAGGTGAGACTCACACAGAGACTTCACTCTATAGTTTACTCTCTTAAGAAAAAGGGAAAAAAAAACCAACCCTGCAAGAGTTTTGTGCCAGTGAAGATGGCCAATGGGGCAGTTACTTGGTATGCCCCCGTGACAGCTATGGTCAGTCTATCTTGCCCCAGAAGACAGTTATCACTGTGAGGATCCCATGGAAAGCCAAGCTGGAAAGGTGTAATTTTTGACACCAGTGCAAACACAGTAGGCACTGGGGAAGTAAGTGAAGGGCTGTCCTACCTTTTTGGGGTGGAAGCACCCTCAAAATCACTCACCTCAAGGCCATCACTGTATTGTTGCAAGAAAACAGTAGGGTTTTCCTTGGCTGCTGCACTCATTGCTTGGATGGGAAGTTCACATCACACCGGCCACTTCCTCTGCTTTTCCTTCCACCCATTCCTCCTGCCAAGCTCTCCAATGCAGCCTGTGGCAGAAGGTGCAAATACCCCTCGCTGCACCAACTGGTGCAGCCTGGTGTGTCTCTCCTGCAGGACCACGTGTGCCCTTCCTCCCTCCCAGCCACAATTCAGCCAGCCCAGGGTGTGCTTGTGCCTGTCCACTCTGCGTTTAGGTAGTTGCTTTATTTTTTTCTCCCCTTCCAAGCTTCAGAAATATTCAATCAAGGAGGGGATTTAGGTTTAAACCACTGCACCATGTGAAGTTGCATACTGGGAGTACTTAACCCCCTACTACTTGCTGCTTTGCTGAACGTGTGCTCCGATTGCTGTGACCGCAGTTGTGCTATGGGTCTGACTGTCTGTCTGCTTGACTTCCTTGCTACAGCAAGGAGAGAAACTTAAGAGGAATAAATGTGTAAGAAAAATATCAAGTCTATGCTCTGTTTTCGCTCTCTTCAGTGCTTTACAGGTAACATTCTTTGCTGTTGTTATTCTTCTCAGAATAAGTAACAGTCAGGGGGTTATCTTACAGCACAGCAGTAAACATCTCTTTGGCCTATAAAGGCTCTTTGTAGAGGATGCTCAACCAAATGTCTACAAATTCACCGATGAGAAATTGACAGGTTCACAAAATTGCTTCCTGTTCCTATAATGCTGCATATATGCAAATTCTTTATCTGTGGTCCTACAGGGCAAAATGTCAGATGCAAAACTTTGTGGTCGTGTGTTTTTACTAGGTAAAACCGATTTAATTCAGTGCAAATGTTCCCTTCTTATTTTGAACATCTAATTTTTTTTTCCTATTATTTGCTTACATTTTGAAAGAAACCCCCTCCTCCATTAATCCAGTAAAGACAAGTCTTTCCCTTAATTAGTTAATCCCCTAGTACTTTCTCCCTTTTAAATAAAAGTACTGCTTCTTGCAGTTTTGAAGCTTCCCCAGATTTCACTGTGCCAGAGACATTATTAGAAAAATCTCCATATAGCCTGGCAAAAAGCCTTAGTTTTGACAAACTGACTTTTTAAATCAGGAATTTGCCCCCTGAAAATCTCTGACCATTTCTCTGAGGACTGTCCCTGCTGAACTGTACCTGAGGTCCCTCCTCTGTGATTTTGCCCCAGGCATGGGGCCGGGGCCCAGTAGATGGCCCCCTTCGACAAGGCTCCATCGAGCAGATCCTCCAGAGCCCACCTCATACCATCTCCCCAGCACCTTTACCCAACATTTTCAGAAGACTATTGATTTTAAAAAGATTA
Organism: Jacana jacana; assembly: GCA_013400555.1. Taxonomy (NCBI): domain Eukaryota; kingdom Metazoa; phylum Chordata; class Aves; order Charadriiformes; family Jacanidae; genus Jacana; species Jacana jacana. The sequence continues at coordinate 52,125 of VZTM01015097.1, forward strand.
CAGCAAGCTACACTCATCAACAGTGCAAAAAACATGTGAGCAAAGAACGAGGAACGTGTTGGCCTGCTTGCCTGGTCAGCTGGTATTTCATAAACATCCTACTCGAACATCTGTGCTTTTCATTAGGAAAAGGAAAATTCTGCCCATATCATACTGAATTGTTCAGATTTTTCTTTCACCAATAAAAAATTTGCATCCCCTGTAGGAGCAAAGCTCTCTCTGCTGCTCTGGTACTACAGAGAGGCTTTTCTGCTGGAGTAAATCCGAGCTGTGGGGCTCCTTTACTGCATCAGCAGTATCATATTTTATCAGCATTACCAGTCCTGCATAAACTGAGACTTGCCAACACTTACATCGTCAAAGGATCTACTACTTCTCACAACCACAGGTAGCTCTAATCTCTCTTTGCCAAGCAATCAATAAAATAAACATTTTTAGTCTCAGGGGTCAAAGAGAAATTTCTAACCCCATGGGAAATAAGACAAGGCAGTGCTGTAGCAAATTCAGGAGCTGATCCAACGTCAGTGAAGTTAATGCAAAATACCCCATCCATCATGATGGGAACAGGCAACTAACTTTGATCCTTCAAGTGCTACACGATTTCTGGATTCTAACCTAGAAGAAGCTAAGCTATTGTTAGGATGTGACCAACAGCATGTTTCAAGTCATTCCTCATTTTTCACCCCCACACCACAGCTATTGCCCAACAGGGTAATATTTGCATAAATATGGGTGAAACAATGCATTCTTTGCATGGTTTCATTTTTGACTCAGATCTTGAACCTTTGGGCACTGATTATATTAAAGCACATACTTCACGGTTACTCCCATTTTTCTTGGAGCCAAAAAAAATAGTCAAGTAAGACAATTTGGAGGTACTTTCCCAAGTGTGATGCGCTTTCAATGAGAAAGACCTCAACTTTGGCAGGGGCAGAGTTCACCAACAGTAAATGCTGATACAGTTCCCTTGAGTGGAAGCTACGTTCTTACTCCAGCTGAGAATCTGGTCTCTTAGACGTGCCCAGATCAAAAGGCATTGAGTGAGTTCATTTCACTCTCCCAGAAACTTTAACCAAGAATTCTCATTCTGGACATGCCGTTTTCCATCTGTGTCTCTGCCCCTAATTCTCCACTTGCTCTGGTTACATCTGCATCGGCAATTTAACTCACTCTGGAATCCCAAAAGGTGCCCGAAAACAGCCCGTGTCCATGTGAAATGTCTCTACATGGCTCAGAAATTACATCTAGCTCTTAAGCTTTGGCCTTCCAGGAATGCTGTTGCCCTGGCACTCTGTATAGATATGCCATATGGATACAAAAAGTAGCCAGGGATCTGATCCCAGGCAGGAACGTGTCCTGAATATGCTCTAGTCATATCAAAGCCAGTTTGTTTATGTAAGTCTGGCCCCTGGGACTACTTTCCTAACCCCTCAGCAGGCCTTGCCCAAATATTTAAATACCCCAAACTCCCAACTCGATTTCCAGACATTTTCCAGAACTTTGTTCTGTCTCCCTGGAGAGATGCCACATGAAGAAACTGGTCAGATAGCAGAAAAGTTGAAGCATAGGAGACAACTGCTGCAGGTTCCCAGCTCTTCCCTCCACCCAGCTCCACACTCAAGATGATGCCCAAGTGGTAAGTATGAGTATTTGCACATTTCTCAGAGCCTGGGATCAGTACCATGGGTAAACATGCTTGCAAACAGCTCCTAAGACTCTTGAGATACCTGTCCTCTTTGTGCAGCCCAACCTCACAACCTTAGTGCTTAACATCTCTTTTGTCTTGCCCTGCTTTTCACATAAGAGTCCTGGAAGTGGGAGCTCCTTAGGGATTCCCAGGAAGTCCACCTGACTTCCACCCTGACCTTAAACTCTGTCTGGAAACACACGTTCTTCTCCCTACCAAACAAACTGAGGAATAGTGTAGCAATTCTTTTGGTTTTTGTTGTTTTTTTTTTTAAAGTGAAATATGTTACACTGTCCCGTGATCAATTCCCCATGATAACCATTGGATCCATGGCAATCCCGGATGTGAGAGGCACTGAGCTCCCACCGCCCGGCGGAGTTCACGGGCAGGGAGAAGGGGAACGGGAAGCAGTGACAACTGGCGGGAGGCAGGCTGAAACTTCAGCCCTAGATGCCTGAATCATGTGGCTCCTCTTTACAGATTTTTAGCTCCTTGAGGCCAAATGCATCTCATCTGTTCTGTGCACATTTGTAGTGCTCTACTTATCACCACAGCGCAGAGATGCAGAGATATAGATAGATAGATAGATAGATAGATAGATAGATAGATAGATAGATAGATAGATAGATATCTCCAGTGATTAAAGGAAAATCTGCCATGAAGCATGTTCTAAATAAAGAAAGAAATTTATTCTCTCTTGACAACACTGGAGGGATAAGGTTAAAAAATTCCTAGCTCAGTTACCAACATAAAGATGGCATAATTATTCAGTTGTTTGCAAGGCTACTTCTCTACAGCTTATAAAGCAGTGTGATGGCTTGTGACTGGCATCAGATGGGAAACCTAGACTGCTTCCATGTGATGAAAGGTGCTGAAAAGATAGTCCTGGAAAATTAAGTCCTCTCTCATCCACAGCAGATGATCAGCTGGGTCACAGTGTTCACTCAGGTGCGTTAATTCTTTGAGTATCAAGCTCAGATACCATGGTCTTTCCAGCCTCATCTACGCCTCTCTCTGCAGAGTCGGTCAAAAAGCCATCAGTTTCTGCCACTTCAGACAATAGTTCAGGGCTGTGTTGGCAACACAATCAGAACTGTGCAAACCTCCTGCAATGTATTTACCATTACTGAGTGTTTATGAAACCACCACTAACTGTTTTTCAGGACCCTATTATGGAAAATAGCCCTTATGGAAGGTGTCATTTAATGCTCTTTACAGATGCCTGGACCGCTTAGAAAGAGAAAAGGGAATTTTAAGCTATTTTCCTTCCAAGCCCCTCTTTTTGTCTTTGTTACAAACAGCTATCTGACTTAAAGACGCTCATCACCATAGGATCTCTACAGTTTCCTTTCAACAGTCCTGTGAGACAGATAAAACTATTATTTCTTCTAACAGATGAAAGACTGTGGCACAGAGAGACCACTACACTTTTCCAAGGTCACACAGAGAATGTACAGCACAGTAGGGAACATCACCTAAGCCTACAGAGCCCTTAGCTAGTATTTTAGCCTCCCCATCATCTCTCCTCTCAAATGAAAGACGACCCGGGTGCTGAGACACAACTGTAGCTCCTGGGACCCTACAGCAACTTCTGGGACGCTCCAGCACTTCTATACCTCTCTCTCCTGCACGCAGAGCAGAGCAGAGAGCCGCTGCTCACCTGGTGGGTGCATGTTTCTGCTCCTCCTCTTCATCTGTGTCGCTGCTGATAGTGATGACACTAACTGCAGGGCTAGGGGTGTCGGGAATGATTATTGTCTGCCGCTGCCGCTCCCGCGTGGTGCTGGTCGCCACGTCGCCCCAGCCGCAGGTGACGGAGGTGCTGCAGGCAGGGCTGTTGTGCACCATGGCACAGCGGGGAGGCGTGTTTTCCTTCACTCGTTTCGACCGCTGAGGCGAGCTGATGGATTGAGAGGATGAAACTTCATAGGTGGATGCATTTCTGGAAATTGGAAAGCTTGTTAGTCGCTTAAAACTCAGTTTGCTTAAGTTGCCTGTCACCGTGGCTTTTGATTCCTGGTCTGTGATTCAGTGGCACTGATTTACAGGGTCTAGGAAAACTGGAAAAGTGGCAGAGTCACCTCTTCAAAGGACAGAACGCCACCCCACATGACTTATTCATATAATGGGCTGAAAAGTGGTTTGTCTTAGTAAAAAATCAATTTTGTTTTCCCTAGAAATTTCCAAATGAGTAATGCTGCTTCCCAGGAGTTTGTGCTGGGAGGCAGAGGTTAGTCACACAGCCCAGATATACAAAACACAGGCAGGCACAGTATGGCTGTCGCAGAAGGAAGAACAACCCAAACAACAATCCCCTTCTCTTGCATCCTGTACGGTTGCATCACGACCAGATATTTTATTGGCCAGAAAGAGCTAGAGGTAAAATTAGAATTTATTGTGGAAAACAACAATAATTTATCAGGAAAACTGCTTGTCTTAGCTGAAAATTTAATTTTCTCTTTAAGAATCTTTTCAATGAACATTTCCTGCCCAGTGCTTCATCTTCTAGGACAGTGGCGTCCCATGGATGGGAGCAGGCAGATGGGAGGACATATACTCAGCTTCATTTCATTCCCACATGAGGCATCAGACACAGCATGTATAAATAAAAAAGAAAAAAACAACCTTTTTATCATGCAGTAAAAAAACATTCTTATGTCCTGTTTTTTTCCCCAGTCCTTCCTACTTTAACTTCCCTGCCTGACAGTTGGAAAGGGATGGCTTGGATCAGAGATCTGAGCACAGAGTCTGTCCACCAAACAGGGCAGCACAGGTCTGCAGATGGGAATATTTACCAAAGCTCATTTCACCCAAAGCTCATTTCACTCATTTCCCACATTTTCTTTCTTCCCTCCCCTCCTCACCCCCCCNTATTTCTTCTGCCTAGTGCAGAACATTTGCAGATTCAAAAAAGCAGCAAACAAAGTTCTGGTTTTGTTCTACAGTGGGGCCTAAAGGCTGCGTGTTCGGCTTGGCCCGAAAGCTAACAAAAGGGCTAGGTGGCATCCATCAAAAGGAAGTCATTATGGACGTAGGGCACTATATCAACTTACACAGGCTTTTTTGCATAACAAATGGCTGCACAGTAGCATTTGCAGTGCTTTTTGAATACCAATGAGCATTGTGGAGTACCCTCCTCTCCAGAGGAGCACGTTCCTCATTTGGCTACAAAAGCATCACAATTAATGAAGCTGTAGAAACCCCCGTTGCTCTCAAAGTGTCCAATCCCTCCTGGACACTGCCACCCTGCCCCTGGAGAGGGAAGGGAGAAGCGGGGAGGCCCTGCACAGGCACACACGTTGCAAAAGGCTCTCTCTTTTGCTGGCTTGCCGGGGATGGAGCTGCCTCTGCACTACATTACGAACGGACTAAGACAGCTGGAGCCCACCCAAAGTAAATGCAACATTGGAGAGCAGATAAATGGGAAGGATTTAAATAGTGGCCTCTTAACTAGAGTCAAATTGGTTGTGAACTCAGAGCTCCTCTGGCCCCAGTCCAGTCACCCAGGAAAACCACAACCTCCTCTGCTTTTGCCACTGCACAAGCGGCGACCCATTTTGACTCTCTCCCCTGCACTGCTTCGTTTTGTTGTTTTTGAAAGAAATGTGCTAGCTTCACAGCCCCGAGGATTTTCCCTGAAACAGCTGCATGTACAACTTAAACAGCCTTGTCCTCTAGGCAAGATCACAGGGCTGTGACAAGCACTGCAATCACCTCACTGTTTGAGTTGTGGTACATGGCATGGTATCAACCAAACCTCAGTCTCCTCCTCGCGCAGCCAAATGATCCTACCGAGAGTTGACAGACTTAGATGTCAAGGGACACCCACTATGAGATACTCTTATAAAGTGCTCCCCATTTCAAGGTGCTATGATTAGAGAAAGGCCAATGTGGGTATCTGTTGCTGGTGTGTACTGTTGAAGACAGGAGCCAGTCACCTACACTAGGGGCTACAGAGCTGGAAGACAGCCCAGTGCCACATCAGTCCTCCACCCTGTATGGCATTAAAGCTCAGAGAGCGGTAGGTCATCATTCAACTGCTTTTTAAAGGTCAGATGTTGTATGCACACAGCAGGGACATGCTCCCAAAGATGCAGTCCCCTGGAGGTGCAGCACCCTGTGGAAACGCAGACACTGCACCTCAAGAGTGTTTCTTCGAGATGATGTGGGAAGAACTGGTGTGGCAACTGTGCCAGTTACGGTTTTAATTATGGTGACTACGAGGTCTCAGGTAATCACAAGGGCATAACGAGCTGTATCAATGGGGCCTGAGTCTCCCATCCTGCATCCCCTCCAGCCACAAAATGATGCTCACCGGGTATAAAATGCACCTGACTACCTCTTACCAGCCCTGGTCACAAAAAAAACCCCCAGTGATCTAATCACTTTTGGGCCACGGAATAAACTTCATTTTTCCCCCAGAGATGCTGGTGATGACCACCCTCGTGAGGGCCTCATTCCGAACAGCCCGCCTCACCGAGGGCCAGTGCCGGGAGCCCGGCACACTCACCGAGGCGCCGACTGGTGCTGCTTACTCTTCCTGGCGGAGGTGGCAGCGGCGGTGGGCGGCTGGCGCATGACGTGGGCAACACCCACGTTGACGGGCTGGGCTGCGGGGAGAGTCACGTGGCTAGCTAACAGCGCGGGCTGCTGCATGATGGGGTTGTAATGGCTGCCGTGGGCATGGGTGTTTCTGCAAAACGGGGAGACAGGCACACGTTTAACACGCAACCGGCGGCGCTGCAGCAGGAGCTTTCACGGGCTCCCACCGCCTTCCACGAGGTACCCTCCCCTCTGGGTTCCGTTGAGCTCCCAGTTTCACCCCCAAGAAGGAGCGTTTCCCCCCCTAGGGAATTGACCCACTGGAGCGGTGTGGGCACGGCACTCAGTTTCAAGGACCAGGAATGGAGAAGCCATCCATAGGTCTCAGACAGGGTGGTTGCTGGCTGCAGCCTCCTACCCTTATAGTCCCAGTCTGCAGCCTTGCAAGGTCCCATCCCTCCCTCCTTCCCACCATGGCTCCTCTCACACCTCCTCCAGCACCAATGGGTACATCAGGGAGCCTCCTAGCACCTCCAGTTTACCTCCAGTCTGCCAGGGGTTGGGTGCCCGCCATGGAGTCCGGGATGACGGTCGCATGCTGGACAGAAGTGTGGGTGGCCACCCCGGTCAGCTGCTGCCAGGCAGGAGGGAGCAGGATCTGCTGAGTGCCACTGGGCCATGCTTGCTGTGGGACAGAGGGGAAAGGATTTCTTAACAAGAAGCATCCTAGGCTGAGTGTGGTGGTGGTTCAGGCTCAGATGAGGCTCCCAGTAACGATCACGGTCACACTACCTAGCTCTTACCCACCTTATCAGTCATAGGTGACACTTTCAGGAAACCATGCTAAAAGCAGTATCAGCTATGAAAATAGAGAGTGCAAAGGAAGAGGAAAAAAAACTCCCTGCCATCCAAAGCAGCAGCTGTATTTCAGGTTAAACTGGGAATGGGGGAGAGGGTCAAAACTGATCGGCATTTCAACCCAAATATCAAACTCTTTAGCATCATTTAATCTTGACTCTCCAGATCAGTTGGGGACTATGGTCTTATTGTTATTTTCCCCAGTCTATAGCAAATTTCCCACCCCAACAGGACCTAAAGGACTTCAGGAACTTAAAGGAACTTTAAAGGAGAACCAACTTTTCAAGGATCAGGAAAGAGAACAGGGAACTCCTTGCAAGACTTCTGCAATGAGATAAGAAAAGAGGAATCTGGGGATACCAAAAAGGAGAGAGTATTGGTCACCAAGTACTCCTCAGGAGGAACATCTTGCTGTATGGGCCAAGGAGCCCAGTCACCTGCTTCCACCTGACCAGGAGCTCCCTGGCCAAAGCAGAGCAGAGTCATGCATAGCTACACATCGTGTGCCTCTCTTCTCCTCTCCATGTGCTCTCTGGCTTTTTCTGAGCAAGTACCCCCCTTGGCAGGGCTGGAAATCTCTGCCCTTCAAGTTGAGCCATTGCTCTGCTATGCAACCATCCCTCCAGCTGCGCTGCCACAGGCATGACTCAGGCCGTCTTGCTCCAGTGACTCCACACTCCGAATCAGGTGATTGTTTTTTTGACTTGGGAAACTTTCTTTGTTATGTGCTGCCTGAAGGCAACTCCAGAAGCTTCTCAGAGCCTGGGCTGGGGAATTCCAGGGTTCTGACTACAGCCCTCCTTAGTACCAAATGGCACCCCTATATTGGACCCACGTTGTGTTTCTCACCGCTCTAAGGAGGCTAAATTTCAAAGAGGAGAGACTTCTTTCAGGCATGCGTTTGTCCCCATTCTCACAAGAATTCTGTTAACTATTCCCATGATCCCCTCCTACCCCCATTAAAAAAATCACCACACCAGCCCTCAAAAGACCAGCTCCAAAGTTGGACTGTCTTGTAATTTTCCATGCTGCTGAGTTAGATGAAAAGGCTGCTGCGGCGAGGTCTCTCAACACCGTCTGCAAAGGATGGACAGTCACAGAGCTCCTGAGAGCTCTTCATCTAAGGAGCCACAACCATGGACTGGTGCTGCTCTGAGCAGGGAGGAGGAGGAGGCAAAGACGCAAAAAGAGCAGGGAGGAAAAAAGCTTCTTTTTTTTTTTTCCCTTTTTTCCCCCCTTTTTTCTCCAGCTTTGATTTAAAAGAAGAGACTAAACTACTGTTGCAGTCAGTCCCAGGGGACTACCTGGATTTACTTGCAGAGAAAACTGCTTCCTCCCTTTTCAGGAAGAGAACTGAACAAATCTAAGCTCCTTTCCCGACTGCAGTGCATAAATTTAGACGCCGTGTCAGGGTCCAGGCACAAATTCCTCACTTATTAGGTAAGGACCACTGAATCATTTAATCTGCAGATAAGACTTGTCTGGGCTGATCCACTAGCGGAGTGTGCTGTGCTTACACACGGGAGGCCTGTGCCGGCAGCCGCAGCCCGTTCTCGCTTATTGCATTACTGCGAGATTGTGCCGCCGCGGCGGAGCGTTGCACCGGCCCCTGCGCTCAGGAGGTGGTGGGTCCCCCCCGAGGGACAGAGCTCCCGCTTCGGATGTAGAGCAAGAATGACTAATGGAATAAGCGTGTTTGTTCTGAAAGCCGGTGGCAGGACCTCCGTGGGAAGAAGCGGTGTTGGGAAGGAGTTAAAAGGAGAGGAAAATCAAGAATTCAGGGCGTTATTCAAGGACAGGGGACAGTTCTGGGTCACGCCATGGAAGCCTGCCAGAAAACTCTACAGCTTTGTCTCGTTCGAGATCTGAAGCTGCAGAGAGCTATTCGTAAAGACAGGATCAGTCTCCTTTCAGTGGTCTCTGTGCATACAGTATGTGAACCACACTTGCTCCAAGAGGGTGAAAATAGACCCAGAGAAGTGACAAATAAGTTACACTTTCACCACTGGCTCTGCGTCTTGCAGGCTGCTTGCTCTGTCTAGCTCCATGCCACAGGCTGCGCACACGCGGAGATGATGCTCCAAATCTGACACCGCCTCTGCCCTAGGTCCCTCCAGCTCCTGGAGCTCCTTCCCCTGTCCCTCCTCCAGGACTGCTGGTCTCATACAAAAGGAGCTGGATGCCAGCTGCCCTGGGATGCAGTCAGGCTTTTCCAGCCACAGCCATCCTGATGCAGGCACACATCGCGACCTGCACCGAGTGCTGGGCAGGCAAAAAAGCTCGGTACTACACAGCACTGGGAGCAAAAGGAGCGGCATCGTGCCTGATCAGGGGGACAAATAAGGCAGGTGGAAAGACACAAGTGGGCTCTGGAGGCGCTAGGCTCTCTGCCGGGGCACAGTCCCTCTAGTAGCTGGAGCAATCCCCCAGTCCGGTCTGAAGGGCATTAGATAAGCAGCTGTGCATGAGAGGAATATCTCTCTGCTGAGAGACACGCAGCCGCTCGGAGATCAGATGCGACTACAATGCATTACAAAGAAGCTGTGTTTTTCCATTCAGGAAACTGGAATTGGGTACAGATTTGTTTATCAGACCAGCTGCTCAGCCCGAGCCGAGTGAGGCCCGCGGACACCAGATGCCACCGGCATCAATCAGAGCGCCTTGCCGTCAGAGCGGCAGCTAGCATTTCTCCTTGCGTGAGACAGACAGACTGCCTCTCTTTTATTAAATCAAAAATTAAACATCTATGCAAGCGAGGAGTGTTTCTCAGAAACAGCTTCAATTCCCTTGTGGAAGCGACGGGGAATGAAACATCAGTAGGAAGTACAGGAGGGGCAGTCCATGAATTGGGAATTCATGTAGTAGGGGCAGCACAGAAATTGGTGACAAAGCTCCTCCTGAACACTCCTTCCCTCCCACAGACTGTGTGGTGACCCCAACAAGGCCACCATGAAAAGAAAGGAGGAGTTAGAGGTCCCAAGATCTCTCAGGATCCCGCTGCCTTTGGGATGCTTCAGATGTGACCCTCATCCCTTCAAGCCTCATGTAACAGTACACCCCAGGACGGTGCAAAATGGTGGGGACTTGCAAAGCTCTGTCACCTCTTTCACCCACTGCCTTGGCTGACTTCTTGAACAAGTGCTTGGTGCCTGCAACGGTGCCTGCACCGACTGCTTCTTACTTTGCCATTATTTTTGTTTCCCCTGCCTGAGGCTACAACAGAGGTGGGTTCAGACAGCCCTTTCACAAAGACTCTATACTGGAAAGGGGCAGGGGACGCTAGCTGATGGAAATCCCACAAGCTGCAAGTTGTGTTTCCATCTGTCTTCACCAGAGAGGCATGGCTGGCAGCTGGCAAAGAAAAGCGATTTGCACCAACAGTCTTACCCCAGCAATGCAACATGCAGGCAATAACCCTGAAGTCTGCTGGTACCTGACTGCATATGAAGGTGCTGGCACTAATGAAGGTATCAACCAACCAAGATCAACCAACCCTGAGTCAGTCATGCATTTTTGACTTGCAGGTCATCTTTTCCAGGCTTCAAAGCTTCATACTAAGTACACTACGTGCTTTTTTTTTTTGCTACCTGAAACATGCCTGATGTTGGCAGAGGTACTGTGGCATCAGCTGAAAACCAGTAGGGACAGATTCACTGAAGCCAGCACAAGGAAGGATGAACTGCTCCTCCTTTTTGAGGAGCTGGAGTTCCCCCTGAGGATGTGCATGTGATCAGTGGTACCCATTGCTGTTTGGAGTTTTTCTGTGAGGAACCATGCTTTTTCTCTGAGCACAGTTTTGGACAACTGTAGCAACAAGTGCTCTTGATAAGGTGAGTGCCTTGGCTGTGGGGCCCTTGCCTCTGCCCCCTACACCTCTCTCATAACCTAGGAGCAGAAGGCAGCTCATAAAAAAGAAGGGTGCAAACTGAAAGCGTGTAAGATACCTATCAGCAGCATGCAATTCACTGGTGTAACACCTGGCCACAAACTACCACTGAAACTGCAAGTTCAGGAGGATGCAGGAAGGCTATTACTGGTTCCTCCTCAGCAGAGACCTGACACAGCTTCTCCTGAAGGTTCCCACTGATTCCAGTGGAGAAGCAGAAGGAACAAAGTTCTTTCCACAGACTTTTCCAACTCTGACATAGTCTTTGAGCTGATCAATGAACTGGGGGAGGTTTGGACATTTTGGAGAAAGCTGGAGACCATTACACAGCTGTCCAAGTCTCTGAACTGCACCATAAAAGGCTCTCAGAGAAAGCCACTCTCATGAGCCTCCATGAGCTAAACTATACAAAAAATACCCGCTGAGCTCAGTGTTTTCAGAGCTCCTTACCTGTGCGAGGAGTCCTGGCTGGATCTGAAGAGGCTGGGCCCCAGGAGCCTGAGTGACAATGGGAACGGCGTTCTCCATCCGAACTGAATACCCAGCATGCTTCGAAGGGGAAGCTTGTAACCCTGTTCCAGCAGCACAAAAGGTACAGCATTAGCCATCAAGAGCACTGCTAAGAACACGGGCCTGGTTTTCAGAGATGCTTAAGGGCATTTGCTGATCCTCACTTAAACTGCAGTGTTCAGGCCCTCCAAAAAAATCAGGCTCTCAGAGTCTCACATATTCCACCCCAGCCCAAAGATGCCCATCAAATGTTGATAAACATGATACATGCATAAGGGTGCAGCAAAGACATTTACAAAGACTTTAAGGTATTAACTGAGTTCATAGTTTTAGAGTATCTCAAATCCGTGGGGAACATCTCAATACAATGTGTACAGAGAGAAAAGCAAAGGAGAGAATGGCTTCTCTTCCTCCATGTTCCCTGGTTTGACAACAGAAAAGGGTCCTTGCCAGTCAAAAAGCATTGCTATGCGAGAATGCTCCCTTGAGACCGAAGTGGGACAGTGGGATGGGAATCCAGAACTGTGCACTCACTCAGCCTCGATGGGAATAGGTGATTTTCTTTTGCACAGCTTCTCAGGATTCACATTTAAAAGGCTCTTATTTGACTGCGTAACCTAACACACCCCAAACTCTGACCAGTGCTGGCTCAGCCACACATTAGCCTAACTGAGCTGGAGGAAACTTCCCTCTTGACCACTTCACTATGTGTCACAGCTACCTTCTCTGCTTTAGAGCTTTCTCAAGACAGCAAGCAAAAGAGGTTAGCTTACATATTCTAGCAACCCATTTCTGAAGTCAAACCCTTGAGATGCATTTTAACTATGTAGGAGAGGTCTAGCTATACTCCCCTAGTTCAAAAAGAGCTTTGATAGTCTTGCAGAACATTTAACGAGTGCCTGGAGACTGGTCCACAGACAGGCTTGTAGAAATGAAGAGTAGAAGTTGCACCAGCTGAACCAAGGTCTATTTAGACCACTTCATACAGACAACTGGCTAGTTCTTCCAAATTGCTACAGCATGTAAAGTCAAGAGAAGGACAAGTGGTTGAATCCAGTCATGACCCAAGCTGTCTGACAACGGTATCTGCCACTGGTCTACACAGACAAAGCTGTTTGCAGGAGGGCTGGAGCTGAAGGAATGGTACTGATAAATGCCCATGAGTACCTGTTACAGGGGCAAATTCTCATCTCTACCGGCACCACAGTCACTGCTGCATTAACCTCCTGACTCTCCCTTTTAACAACTGAATCCCTGAGAAGTGATAAACCTGCTGTTTATGTACAGATTTATCATTGTTGTTGGGAAAACTTTTCAAGCTTACCAAAGTGAGGGGGAAGAGTCTCAAACTCTGTTCAGGGCAAAGGATAAAAAATATCACATATTCTCCCCCAACCTCTTCTCAGTGCCTGCCCCATTGTTGTAAACCAGCCACCTCCAATTCACGATGCTGGAGGTGTCTGCAAGACCCTCCACTACTGCAAACATTTCCATCTGCAAAAACCTCCTTGCTCTGATTTGCTAGGCCAACAATTTTTCTACCATATGATCTGCACAAAGGAAGATTGTTTCCAACAAGAGCAAGATGAAGTAGCAGTGGGGAGAGAGCAGCGACTGGCCAAGGCCTGGCGGGGCTGTTACTCACCTTGGAAGCCTGGTGGGCAGACAATGAGGGCTTGCTGGAAGGGGTCAGGCCGGGCACAGATCTGCGCTGTTCCTGTCTGCAGGGGCATGCTCCGCTGGGCCACCGCAGCCATGGACGCCGCTGAGGGCTGGTAGAGTGCAGATTGGTAATTTAGTATGGAGACCTCGGGGTTGGCTAAGGAAATAGTGGCACTGGAGGAGGTGGGAGCCAGGTTGGTGGTCTAAAGGAATGACGGGAATTAAACAAAAACAAACAAAAAAAAAAATGAGGGAGATGGGTACGTTGGAAGGAGCAAAATCAAAAAATAAAATAAAAAAGTAAAATAGAGTAAGATAAGGTAAAAAAAAACAAAACAAACAAAAAACATCAAACCAAAACCAAAGAAGGGGTAGAACAGGACACTGAGGAGCACAGAGGCAAGGGCAGTGATGGGAAAGGAGGATGATCTGCCTGAGTAACTACAGCTGTACCATGCCGCAGGACCTCTGGCTATGCAGCACTGAAAAGAAACTCAGCACCTTCATGCCCTGTGGGGACTCATCCTGAGAGGGCAGACTCATTCCAGCCTTTCCTCTACTAGCTAAGACAGCACATGCCCCTTGAAATATGCTTTGAATTTGAAGGAACCAGAAGGAGCAACAGCAGGTAAAACTTTCAAAGTCCAAACTTCCTTTAGCTTAACTTTAAAACCTGTCAGAGCAGAAACTCCAGCAGGGGATGTTGCAAGGCCACACAAATCAGCCCAGTGTTCTGCAAAACATCCAGAAATTGTAAGTGATTTGCTTTTCCTTTGACTGAATCTGGTACAGTTACACCAGACACACAACCCCCAAACACCTCTGCCACTGCTCTATAAAAATATGCCCTTAACATTCATGTCTAGGCAACCTGGCTCTACCAGACCAGAGCCTGCCTTTCCCTTCCATCCAAATGTACCAGCACCACTGCTGGAGATAGGTGAGACAACACTTTCTCATGGTGAACAGATGAACCTGGGATGAGGCTTTGATCAAGGTTACAGGAGGCAGCAGGCTCAGCATTTCATGCTGCCCTGGTTGCTAACTGGGACTGAGAAGGGTACCCATGCTGCACTGCCACAGCCACAACCACAGCCACAAGGGATGCAATGACGAAATATTTCTTCCTTTTCCTCCTCTCTCTGTGCAGAGGCAGAGGGCAGTCTGTTCCCCTGTGCAACACACCAAGCAGCAACCACAACAGCTCTCACACTCCTAATCTCAGGAGTTGTAACTTGAAGGAGGCAATCCCCAGTTATTTTGCTGAGAAAGGGAGCATCAGCGAGCCCAGATGAGTGGTATGTTGAAGAGAATGGTGAGGGGTTTAGAGCTTGTTCAAATTAAAACACCCTTCCTGGAAATGTTTCTGCCACTTCTAGAAACGCTGGAGATACTGGTTCTTCTGCCCATAACACACACCCCTTATGAGAACTCAGAGATTACCATAGACATCCCCAGCCAACAACCAATAATAACATCAAGTGAGCTGTGAGGAAACGAAAGCAAGTCTGCATTTCCTACTGGCAACTGTGGTACAAATGGTGTCTCTGCCCTGCAGCTGGGGCCTAGGGGAGCATGCATGCATTTCTTCAGTCAGCATCTCAGAAACAGCCAAGAAAGGGAACTGGTGTTTGTAACTAATACCCTATCACACCAAGGCACTACCTATCTCTGTCTGCATCTGCTTAATGAATTGTTGCAGAAGACCTTCTGTGATCACATGTATCAAGAACTGAGTCATGAAGTCTGGTTCTCTGAGTGACACAGGAACACCCTGTATGTTTACACAGAACCTTTTAGCTCCTCTGCTTTTCCAAGCACCATTTCCGCAACACCACCTGCAATCTTAAGAGTGAATCTCGAGCAGCCTGTTCCCAAAAGGCTTAAAAGACAGTAGCTATTTCTTCAGCTTCAGTCTCTTAAGAGTGCTGTCCCTGGAGAGTTTCCTTTCACTGTTGTAACACGGTGCCGCAGTAAACAACTTAGCCTTTGTCAGCCCAGCACCCCCCAGCACCGGGGCACGATTACAAAGCCAGAGCCCACCAATGCAGAGTGCAATTTAGTTGGAGTGGGGGTATGAGAGCAGGGTTTCTATATCAACTGTGGCACCTGCAGTAAAACCAAGGAAGAGACAAGCATAAACATTTACCACTAAACTTTCCTTTCCTGTTGATCGGTTACAGTGCTGTGTCTGTTACAGAAGGATTTAAATTCTTTCGACTTCACAGCCAGTTTGAAGAAGCGTTGTAAGATCACAAATACTTCTGCCTGACCCAGGGAGTGCAGCCCTGCTCGCTGCATTAAAGGACTAATGAGCTTTTCTCCATAGCAACTTCCCAAGTAAGCAGGATTTATCACTCCCAACAACAACATAAACAACGAGGGCAGCATTTCACCATTGCACAAAATGTCAGAGGATTACAGCCTGCCTGAAGAAAAGAGAATGAGGAAGAGTGAAGGAAGGACAGTAAGAACGTACCATCTTTTTGCAGGCATGTTACATGGGATGCTACTTTGCTTTTCATCTTCTAGACCCTACTGACATCAACGTTTCAAGAACCATCTGCTTCTGCTTGATGCCCTTACCTGGTTGTGGACTGTGTTCAGCTGGTTGTTAAAAGTCATGGTCAAGTTGGTCGATGTGCTTGGGGCTACATGGGTGATGAATGGTGTCTTGCTCTGGTTCACTGTGTCATACATATTCACCCGCCGCTTGCAAATTTCCATGTTCTGGAAGCAGGACTTGACACTGGGTATAGGGGGGACAAAGAAGAGACAGATTGTCACCCAACTGACCAACACAGGCAACAAGTTAATCACAGTGGCCCTGCATTAGGTCTCCATGGCAGGCTTGGCACTTTCTAAGCTCTGAAAGCCCTTTGCTATTTTATGCAGGTGTCTCTTTACCAGTGATCA
The DNA here is from genome assembly GCA_013400555.1 of Jacana jacana. Taxonomy (NCBI): domain Eukaryota; kingdom Metazoa; phylum Chordata; class Aves; order Charadriiformes; family Jacanidae; genus Jacana; species Jacana jacana. The sequence continues at coordinate 68,186 of VZTM01015097.1, forward strand.
TACTAACCCCGTATTGAAGAGGGCCAAATGGGTGTCAAGACAAGAATGGCTGCTCTGGGACTCCTGGATGCCTCCCTGGGTCTGAGCACTGCAATGTAAGTCACAGATAGCAAGAAAATCTATTGGTCTTCAGGTGGCCAGACAAGAAACACAAAGGGGCTATTTTAAGAGAGTGAAAGAGACTGAAAGCAAGAAGGAAAAATGCTGCTTTTTCTGATGATTGAGACTAAGAGGACAAGACAACTCACGCTTTCTGCTTCAGTGTGAGCCTAGAGGCGGTTTTACAAGTCTTTTGCAAGGACGAATTTTACTGTTCTTGGTCACTGAGATCCCTAAAAAATCTCACTTGTTCCTTTTAAAAAGCAGTTCACTGCGAGCTGAGTCCACTCAAGCAGTTAAAGCATTGCCCCTGTCTGGCTACACACTTCCATAGATGCTTATCTGAAAGCCCACGAGCTGTCCTCTCACTCAACGGGACAACTCGAATCGCAAAAGGTTATGCCAAACGAGATCCATCAAAATGTCCTGAGGGGATCGGGTTCTGAGGTTACCTCAGACTAAGAACTGGATCTCTAGGGGGAAAGATTTCCCACACAGACTTGCCTTTAAATGTTATTGATATAGCAATAGAAATTTTGAGAAATATCATATTCTGCATCCCCAGTAAAGGCAATTAAATACTCTCTGCATTGCTAGAGCACTCTAGGTGTCCAGTACATGAAACTGCTGATGTTTCATTTTTGTAATTGGGATACCACAGCATACAGAGGTATAAGAGGTAACAACATAACAATCTTGAGCATAACTGTATTTTTAATAAAATCTTGTTTATCCAAAGACTAAAAACCAACGCAGGTTTTCCACATTTCTTCCATAATAATTATTTTTACAAACGCGGCCTCAGAATCTGAAACTCAACCCAAACAAGTATGAAGGCATGTGTTTTATTTCCATTATCCTAACCCAGAAAAATAGAAAACCCAAGCAGTGAAAATCAGCTGTAGCTGTAAAAAATCACCTGTATGCAAAATTCCTTTTGTAACGATCTAAGGTGTTAGAGGTAAAGGAGGCTAAACACATCCTGACATAATTTTTAAGACACAAAACGTCCCTTCAAAAGGAACACGCTCATACGATCCCTAAGGTTGGTTCAGGAAGAGAATCTAGATCTTTTTATCCCTTATCTTGTCTCTTACTCACATGGTCATCTGTCTTCTCTTACAGGTAAAACCTTGGTAACTGGATCTGTGCCATAAACACCTGCAGACAAGACAGGCTCAGGACACTGTGCATAGCAGAGCTGTGCATTATGTGCATTCATTTAAAGAGCTACAAAATACCTGTAGGTCGCAGAACATTCAGAAAAAATCAAGCACTTATCAACTAAATAGACCACTACTGAATTATATTTTTCCAGTGAAGTATAAATATAATTCTCCCTCCAACAAAGCAGAAGGCATTGGGAATGGTATATATTTTGTACATGATAAATTGTGTATGTTACCAAACAGTTTTATGTAACAAGGTATAATCTCTACTAATGTAATGCTGTGCTCTTTGTCTTTACTTTTTAAAAAGGGGACAAAAAAGGAAGCAAGGACAGAAGGAAATGGAGAGAAAGATTGAGGAGTACCTGACAATTGAAGAGCCAGGCAGTTAAAATATGTGTGATGGGGAGCTAAACTCGCTTTGCTGTTCTGTTTGGGAGGAGGCAGAACAGCCCCTCTCAGGCTGCTCAAACTTGCAGCCTCTCTGAAGCGTGCCACAGCAGAGATTCCTTCCAGAAGCTTCATCTTCCATATATTCTCACTTTCTCTGCTGCCTGATTTACTTTCAGGAGAGATTACAACTCCCTGCACCTCTCCAGGCTTTGAAGTTTCTATTCACAAAACCACAGGCAATCACAGACAAAATTCCCATCGAGTTGCCACGCTGGTTACAGCTTATTGCTCTCTTTACCAATCACCGCTTCCACTGGGGAGGGGGCTGCAGAGGGTTACACACCCGGGCTGGCACAGCAGTTAGCATTCAGAGGTCTGATGCTGAATTTTTTATTCGGGTAAAAATCTCACTGCTATTGGCCCCAGTGATATTTTCAACTTTTCCAGGGCTTTGCCTGAGCAGCCACAAGCGAGCACTCGGAAAATGAAGATGTGATTACGGTCTGCTGCGCTAGCGGAAAGATTTCTGACGGCAGCGCATTACGCCACAAATCCTTCCTGTCTTACACAATCAGCTGTTGCACGGTAAGGAGGACTGTCACAAATTAAAAGACTTCTGTAGACCTAGAAAATACTGCCATTTTTTAATTTATGAATGCCTGTATGTGAAACTTACTTTCCCTCTGCTTAGCACAACAGTCTCCCGTCTCGTTTTCATTACATCACTTACTGTCTACTTATAGATAACAATGCTCAAAGACGTTCGTGCAGGGTAAGCCTGGGTGTATACAGACTGTGCACCCACTACCTTCTGGTAAGCAGCTGCTCTTATTTTGTGATAAATATAACAAAAAAAAACCAAAACCAAAAGGCAGCTACAGCTTCTTCACAAAGGGGAAAAGGGAAAACTACCTTAAATGAACTTGAAATGGCACAGGCAAAAGCACACATGTGGGGGGGGAGAGGTGACTGACACCCAGTAACCTGTTGCTCTGTAGCACCCACACAAACATACTTTATGACTTTTTAAGCAGTCCTCTTTAATTTTGTACCCGAGCAACTTCCACCCTTTAAATACCCATGCACATGATACCCAATGAAGTATGGTGCTGTGCCAGTAACTGTTCTCCTGATGAAGTGAGGAGAACAAGGACAGGCTGAAAAAGCACCGTGAACTGCAGATCTAGATGTAGAGCAGGATGTTCCAAGCTAGGTGTCCTGAAGGCTTTGGAAAACTCCCACTACCATGTATTCCTTCACTTGCACCTGAGAAGCCTGGCCCTAAGTGAGCTGCCCAGGGGACAAGAGCCATGTGCAAGTTTCCATGTACAGGCTGTTGCACTCAAGGACGCAGCCTTAGGAGAAGAGGGAGCCAGGTTTGAAGGCACAACACTTCTTCACATCTCCATCAGGCAGTGGAGTCCATCTCCACAATGTGTCAGCTGAGGTCAGAGTATGGTGTTTCAGGTCACGTAGGCGGGCAACAGCAAAACTGAAAACTGAACTCTTTGTCCTGTTGCCTGTGCCTATAAACCAGCTTGCTGCAGAAAAAAGCTCTTACCTTAAAAAAAGCAAACAGCCCCAAATTGACCCATGCACGATGGGAAGGTTCTGGGAGGAAGGGTTGGCTCCCCACTGCAGATAAGGTTGATTACTGCAGTAACAATCAGGACTATACTACTTTGAGATATACTGATACTTTCAGCACTAATTGCATAATTTCTTCTGCATTTTAATGCAAACATATGTAATTATTGAATATTTACATAATGAATGTAGCGCACACTGCTGTGTTTTAAATGCCAAGCACCTACAACACAATTCTTGCAACCTTTAGAATTAGCAATCCTCTTTTTTTTTTTAGCCAGAAAAAATATTAAAATTTAGAGCTTAAGCATCTCAGTAATGCCCCTCAGACACAGTTGGTCTCCACCACAACCAGTTCTTCTCTTCATCCTTCAACTGAAAACCCAAGGAAATGAAAGCCACGTACTGTGTGCTGTGAGGGAAATCAAGCAAGTGCGTCATGGTGACAAAAGGGTGGTTCAGAGTTTCAATGGGTGTTATTCTCTTATCTGCATCTATCGTCAGCATCTTCTTTAACAGATCTATAAACTCCCGCCGGTCCGCCTTTTCCACCAACATATCACTTCCTTCCAAATCTGTTGTCATGTTCACCTAAAGGAGAAAGGACAAGGGTGAGCACTAAAGGGAAGGAGCAGATGGTCAAGTCTCCAGCAAACTCTGCTTACTCCTCGTTGGAGCACATGCCTTGCGAGCCTCCCTGTCTAAAGGGGTAGTTGCTGAAGTCACACAGCAGACTCCGTGGTGACTAGTCATCTGGCTTGTGCATGCCAGACCTCCAGACACACTGCTAAGTGTGTTCAGCTTGCCTGGGTCAATGGCTAATGAAACACTTAGTCACCCTCCACTGAAGATGAACAGCTTCCATGCGGTAGCAGGCAAGCTCTGATAACCGGTATATTTATCATATAAAGGGCTGTGTTATCAGACACTTAACTATATGTCCTGTGAGCAAAAAAGATATATAAAATATATAAAAATTGTCAGTAGGTTTAAGGGAAACATCCCATTCGTGTACCAGGTGCCAGGAAAAAACGCCTACCCTTTATGTTATTTTGTCCATTTATAGTCATAGAATCACAGAATGGTTAGAGTTGGAAGGGACCTTAAAGATCATGGAGTTGCAATGCCCCTGCCGTGGGCAGGGACACCTCCCAGTCCTCCATTGCTGCATGTTTGCTTGGAAATGCTGCAACGTCGAGATTTTGCTAGCACAAACTCCAGTCTTGTGCTAGTGCTGTGCCAGTTTTCCACGCCGGTTTGTTTGCTAGCACAAGCTCCAGTCACGAGAGTGGTTATACTGGAATGAGCTTTCACAACCACACGGAACTGACACAATGAATTAGTACTCCCCGCTCCCCCAGATAGCCACATTTTAAAAGAGAGCAGGCTCTTCTGTGGCCACGGTGACTATTTCCAATGTCACTATTTTACAAATGGACATATTAAAGCATGCAAAAGCACGTGACTTGCCAGTGGTTGCAGAGAGGAGCACCGGAGAGACAAAAGAAAACACAGGATTTTAACAGAGATGTGACTTAGCCATTTTCCAAGGCTGCTCCACTACAGCACACTGAGACCATGTTCCCCTGTGTGGAGTTTTCCCTACAAAGCAGTAGATGAGGAGTTGATTTGGTAGGTATAACTCTGGTATTTCTCAGGAGCTGGCCCAAGAACAGGATACACAGAGAAATCCCCCTTTTTTTTTTTGTAGTTCCCCTTTGTTAGCGTCACCCAGAGGCAAGCCAAGCAGTCTTACTGGTTACTCACCAATGCTCTTACCTGTGCCATATCATCCAAACAGTTGAAAATATACTTTCTTGCTTCCTTCGACTTAATCCCCGTCTCTGCCTCATGATCATCTGGTGTCTGCTCAAAACAGAAGTCAGGCATTAACCAGAACTGTGGGTTATGTGCCACTTCAGCATCTGCCTTATCTCGCTCTCGTCAGAGACCACTGTGTCTCTCTTGCCTGACCAGGTAACGTTTACACTATTTCCGCTACTGTTAGGTGACAGCTTTAGTGTCACAAGGTGATTCAGCTCTTCTTTTCCATTTCAGAGGACCCTCCCAACTATGGCATGAGTCCCAAAGACCTCTTATGCCCACCCCAGTGTGATGCTCAGCATTCCACCTTTACAGCCAGAAGGCAACTGGTCTCTCTCCTTGGGGACAAACATGCTGGTACAATTGGCTTGTAGGTCTGATTGTCAGAATTAAAATGCTTTCTGTTTTTGGGGGAGGTTTCTTACTATTTTTCCCCCAAAGGCTGCCCAGGGCTTGTTTCATTTAAACTACACATCAATTCTTTGACTGACTTAGAGGGAGATTTCCAGGTCAAGTCTGAACTTACATTTCCTAAAAACCCAGTGCCAAGCAGGCGGGCTAAGGGAGTGGCAGTGTTACCTTGAGCTACACCCACCCCAGTGCCTGTGCTGCACTGCACAAAGCAGAGACCTAGGCTCTGAGGTGACCTGAACGTCTCCTCACTTCTAACCAACAACCGCAAAGGTAAAAGAAACAAGGGAACGTCTTCCCTACCTTCAGCCTCCACAAAGGATAGGGTGAGTCTGTATCCCTGTTGAAAAACCTTGTAGTCTTTGTCCCTGCACTTAACAAGTACTCTGCTGGTAAGCCCTGCGTCTGTGAAATATAGCGAATCTGTAAGAGAAGGATGAGAGGTCACTGTTCATCCTGTGAAGATCTCGGGAGGTCTTCCTCGAAGGAGGGCAGGAGGCATTTAAAACAATAGAACAAAGAAAGAGAAAATAGAGCACGTACTTAGACTTCACACACACAAAAAAAACCCACAACAAAAACCACCTCAGTGCAAGGAATGAGAGGAAAGAGAATTCCCATGCGGCACCCCTCCATTTATCACATACATCACTGGAAACTCACCCTCACGGTACGGTACCACAAAGCCTATGGGTAAAGGAAGGGAAGTCCCTAGGTTTTAGAGGTCAAAGCGGAAGACCCACACAGAGATTTCAATGGGTGCAGCTCTTTATGTCACGCTGTCCTCTCCAGGAGCTAATTTCAACAATTTGATATTTGTGCTCTAACTTCTGCTGTTTTTCCCCCCAGCTGAGTGCACAGCCACGAATAGGAGCAGTTTGAAGTTCAAAACGGAGGACTATGAAGTGACTATCTTTGAACTTAGATGAAATATACACTCAGATGAACTGACACCCTCATAGTATGCAAAGTACTTCATCCCCACTGCCTACATGACTTCATTTGTTATTTGGGTTACTTCCATGAGTATGACCTCGCTGTCACTCACACAGCTAAAAGATACTACACATGTGTTTCCAGGCTCTCAGACTTTTATTTATTTATTCAAAGGAGAAAAGGTCTGTGATTACACAATTAGAGAGTGATCTCACACACGCCTGGGGTGCCATACGAAACCTTAACTTTGGCATCTCCTGACTGCTGAATGTTTTACTCTGCAAAATTGCTGCAAACTCAGCAAAACTACTGAAAAGTCATCTGCTCTACAAAATTCTAGAGAAGAATTGGAAGGCTTTTTGAGAGAAGAGACAGAGAGAGGTGAAAAAAAAATACACAAAGGCATAAAAAGCAGCCATGGTTTCAAAGACTTCCAAGCAGTCTGGACCTGGTTCACTGGGCATGGCTTGCTCAGCTCTGTAGCTCCTTAGGTCCATCAGAGTCGATGCACCTGAAAAGCACCAGTATCCTGCCTGCCCCCAGTCCAGTGCCAGAGCTGCAGGGCAACTTGAGTGGCAGCACAGGGCCAGAATCACCCCTTACCCTTTACCTATCTCCCCACTGTAATTCACTGGAGGAAGCTTTGTGCTGGGCAGTTCAGATGGGCAGGTAGGTACGATCATTTCTTTTTCAGCTGTGTGTTTTATGGTTCTTGGGGTGCAGCAGGGAGAAGAAAGAAATCTACTCTTCATGCTCAGTCAGTGATTAACAAATGCTTGTAAGTTTTTCAGCTAATTCTGATTTCTTTTGGAGCCACTAATGGCCCTGCTCTTCACTGTGGGTTATTTACCCTGCCAAGTTTCACCTTTAAAGCTCTGACTGAAAGAACACTAGTTACAAAAGAAAAGTCAAAGAAATATTTTCCAATATGAAAAATTTATTTATTACCTTGCTCTTTTTAAAAATTTTCTAAAAGAAAAAAGACAATTTCCAGGCTGCTTTTACAGACAGCTACTATCACACTGAAAAAGACTATGGGAATGAACATGTTCTGCCACCCTGGCTCTAGCAGCCGCTGTGCTATCACTTTTAGAACTACAGAAGGAGCATAAAAGCCTATAGGGAGAGAAGTACGACAGCTTATATTAACTGGAAACCTACACCACTGTGAACGTTCTCCTTCTTGTCATTGCTTTTAATATGCACCCTCATAAAAGGGGCTATGAAATGCAGCAGAGTTTGTGCAGTGTCTTCTAAGAAATAAACCTTTATTCAATACTTGCTGTTGCAGCAGAGAAAGGGTGCCTGCTCTGCTCAGTGAAGAGAGACGTACAGAGCTCTCCAGTCAACAGCAGTGTTGACTCTTGATTGAGATTTCACTTAGACAGTCAGGTCTTAAAAGCCAGTGCACCAAACAGCAGACAGCTTACCTAGGGTAAATACCCCTGGGTGGAGAATGAAAAAGTTGACCTGGGGATGGGGTAGGTGGGTAAGAATTACATATTGCCTATTAGCAGAAGAGAAAAAGGTAGGCATCTGTTCACTCTGACAAAAGATGGGAAAACAACTCCAATCCATGAACATCCATGTTCCTACCACCATCCAGGGCAATGCCCCTACTCACCTGATCATACTCCGAAGCTCCCGGGTACAACGGCCAGCCCAAGAACAGCTCTGCAATGACACATCCCAACGACCACATATCGATTGCTTCACAAAAAGGTAAACCGAGGATGATTTCAGGGGCCCTGCAAAGGAAGAGGTTAGAAAATGTCAGCAACGGGAGCAGATCCCCTTGGATGGTGTAGGGGACACAGAGCGTGTTGCTCACAGAGCTGCCTGCTAACAATAAGTGTCACTGCCCCTACAGAGGTGAGGGTCCCACTGGTCATCAGCAAACGTCTGCTAGCCAAGCACTAGCCAGTGAATATTAATCCTTGCAGAGGAGTCTGCTGCCAGCATTTTGCCAAGAGACAGTCCTATGTTTCGCAGCAGCTTGCAAAGGAGAGAACTACCATTATTTTCATTTGGTGGGTGGGAAAATGAAGCACAAAAGAAATCTTGTGCGTTCAAGGCCACCCAATTAAGGCCCACACTCTCGGGCCCAGCTTGCTGGCCTGTGGAGGAACTGTGTGGACCCCCTGTGGTGAAGCATCCTCCCTTCATGCAGCTCGGTGGGCTTCACAAACAGCCAGACATTAAATAATCATTACAGGACTGGTATAAAAGGATTACTGACTTTTTTAAACAAATGGATGTAACCATAAAACAGAGAAATAACGTAATTAGATCTATTAGACCTAAGCCTTTTCCTCAGGAGGAAGTAGCCAAGAAGCCTTCACTTCCCAGTCTATTGCAGGTACCTGATTAGATTGCCTCTTCCCTTCCACCCCAAACAGCCAAAATGTGGCAGCACTCCCGCTACGCATTTATTTCGGGTTTTAGGAGATAGCCACCAAGGCACCTCTGCTCAGTGAGCTTCAGCGTTAGCTTTGCTGAGGAAGGAGAGGACAAGGTGAAAAAAGCCCTACTTTCAGCTCTCCAGGAGGATCCCCAGTCAGGGAGTGGAGGAGACACCCAAATAAGCAAGACTAGTCTCAGCTCAAACTTCCACAGGACCTAAAGGTGACAGTCATTTCACATTTCAGCCAGACAGAAGCTGGTGCCCAATCTTAGCCAGGCACCATGCATTCAATGGAGAGACACGCACACCCCTCGAGCGGAATTTGTCCCGCTGTCTTGGGATGGTTGGAATCTTTCTTCCCTGAGACTTGAAAAAGCTCCCTAAACTCCAGTGGCCAAAATGAGACAAGATCAATCCTCCCATTAGTGCCACAAATGCTTTGCGCTTTAAAAGCAACTTCTAAGTGGAAGAATCAAAAGTATCTCACAAATACCGAAAACCTTATACAAAACCCACTTCCACATACAAACACCTTCCTCTCTTTCCCTACCTCAGCCCAGACCTCTGCATGCAGTTAAGTGCCAGAGTTTCTATTTTTTTTACACAGGGATCACCGAAGGCTTCTCTCCAGCTCTTCTTGCAGATCTTGCTATACTTTCTTCTAAAGCCCTAGCTTCTAGTGTCAGGTGATGTACAACAGAAAGAAAAACTTACTTTCCCATACTCCTCTATTAAAAAAAAGAAAAAAAAAAGAAAAAAAAAAAACCCAGAAGACAGATAAAAGAAACAAACATGCATTGCTGTAAAACTTTCATCATTTTAAAAACAGCATTGGGATTTCTTGGGCCATGATGCATATTTTGGGAATGCCTGGGCTTGACTACTAAGCAAATCAAATGCCACCATCCAGAGTGGGAAATAGGACGCATGGTTCCCAGTTCCCCATCTGTCATCAGGATAAGATCTGACACCAGTGAGATCATACTAAGGATTACCAATTGCAGTGGAAAATATTATGTTTTAATCACGCCACTACATAGTCATGTGAAGACAAGACTTTAGCCAAGAAACCAAGCAAAATGGGTAATTTTTTCCAAGGAAACAAGCAAAGGCCCTGTAGCAAGAGTCCATGCCCCATCAACTGTCCACAAACTTCCCCAATTTTGGGTTGACCAGTGATGACAAAAGCCCCAAACTATCTGTTCTCAAACCAGCAATGCAGACATAAAAATTACGGGAAATTCTGGGATCTTAAGGCTAGGATGCTTTGTGCCATTCACGTAGGAAACATGCCAGAAACTTATAAAGCAGTTACCCTTAGCCCTTTTAGCTTCATCTGTGCTTGTTGTTCCCATACCCCACACTGTTCTTTATCGTGACACACTTTTTATTGTAACATCAATCTCTCCTTAGGAACAAGGGGTTAATTTTCCTCCTTTCTTCCCCATGCCGTCATCCCTGCACGCTACTCAACACCTAGACAAAATGCAGAGAGAAAAAGACAGCTATGGTGACCTGAATCTCATTACTATGTAAATCCCGCATTCAAAGCCATCTGCCTCTCCCTGTCTGCCTTCCACACTGTGAACGAAAGGTCCCTGGTCACTAATGAGAGCTCAGCCACGCATCGCCTGAACTTCAAATCCCTCCCACCAACTTAAGCAGAGGGGTGGACTATCGGTGGGATATTCCCAACGTGACTTTGCGTAGAAACCTCCCTGTCCATCAAAATCACTTAGGCTGCTGTCATATGCAGCACACACCTCCTCCCCTCTATCTCCACACTTACGCTGCCAACACCTCCAGACCCCTGCAAGAAGGGATGACCTAGAATTTGAGGTTCCAAAATTTCTGATTTTTTTTCCTCACCAGTCTTCAGCTGTCCAGCAGGTTTGCCTTAAAGCTCCAGTTTCTGGAGTGCAGCAATTGGGAGGGAATTTCTCTTTCACATACAAAAGAAGTTTTGCACTTCCGCTACTTGAAAAAAGAGACACAAAACCAGTGTAAGTGGTGTACCACTGAGAAGATAAAAGGCAACTAAACGGAATGTTCTTCATTATATTAAACCAGACCTATCCTTGTAGGGACAGGAGACAGTGAGATAGTTTCATTTTATTTTACCTATTTGAAAGCATTCCCCGGTCGAGCCTAAACACCAGTTGCAATCTGTGCCCGTTCAATCCCAAATTGATGATAACTGTGGAACAGCAATGACAATCCCTGAGAGAGTGGGGCCAGATCGAAGTGGTATGGTGCCCTACGTACACCACAGCCCGCGTTTGCTGTGGCTCTCTCCCAGCCCTGCCTTTTCATCGTGACTGCTATTTTTCCATGGAAAGGGAGTGGCCCTAAGACAAAAAGATATCGTTAACTTAATTAAGCAATCATTAAGACATCAAAAGAACAACAGGTATCAGACACCACACAGGCTTCCAGATTTTCAGTTAGCAGACACCTCCTGCTCACCCTGTAAAAGAGAGCTGGAATCACCCCCAAAGGAGCAGTGGTCTGCCTGGCTGCTGGCACTCTCTGCTAATGGCCAATGCCAAGCACTGCGATGGAGGATGCTACAAGTTCGGTAAAGGAACAACTCATCCACTGCTAAATTGCTTTATGAACCTCTACTGGGTAGAAATTGTTCTGTATGCTCAGTTATGGATGCACAGATCCTTCTGCACATAGACAAGCACATCTAACATGTGGAACTCTTTCTTAACATAAATATGTCAATTTTTTGTGACAAGGTGAGATCTTGACTTCAGTCACACACTGTGGTACAGAGTTGTTTAAAGCCTGATTTTCCCTCATCAGGTTTAAATTTGTCACCTCTCACTTCATGTTCACGTGGACTGGCTTAGAGGTGAAGACGAAAGCGCTTGAATCACCTTTCTTTTAGCACAAGCTATTTTTGTATCTGTTCCTCCTTGTTTGCAGCAGCTTCTGGCTTCTCAGTGGTCCATCCCATGAATGCTTCAATCTGCTTCCACCGCCTGGCCCTACAACTCCTTTTCCTGACACGAGTGCTTGGAGACAGGCTGAGCAGACCTTGAAGCAGTTAAACACGAGGATATTCCCCAGACTTATTTTACACTATTTGCAGAATGCTTTTGCATTTCGGTCTTCCCTGAGCCTAATATTTTGTTTGCTTTTGGAGTGACACAAGGCATTTCAGCAGATGTTTTATCTGGGAGATCCTCTGAGACACAATCCTTTCTCCAGAGGAGATGCAGTTAATTTAGGACATAAAATTATGTAGAAATAGTTCAGTTTTCCTCTTCCAATGCTTACTGTCTTTCAGTACTGCACTGATCTGGCATAAAGTTGTCTGTCATCTAGATGAAGACTCTTAAATGCTCTTCTTTTCTGCAGCCTAACCTAAGCAGGCCTGTGGCATCTGCACACTTTAGCACTTCACCACTGGTCCACCACTTAGTATGGATAATTAATACAGTAAACAATCTGACCCTAAAATGTGCAAGCAGGCCACTCTATAACTGACCCTTTATTCCTAAAAGCACTCAGATTTAGCTCAGCTTCTCTAAGAATGGTGTAATTCTCTTTTCCAAAGAGAAGGAAAACACGCCAGTTCTCACATGGAATTTCTCCTTTCAGCAGCTGGTAACCCTATGTAACAGGGGAAAATACCCTATTTAAAGTCTGCGTATCAGAGTATTGTAATTATAAAGCAGAAGAACTATTCACAAGGCGGCAGGTCCTCCGAGAACACCACCGAGATCTTCCGTAGATCTCTGCATGGCTGCACAGGGAAGTGTTTTCCATCCCAATAATCCTGCTTGTTTTAACAGAGGCTCACCAAACCTTTTGATCGTGGCGGGTATCTTGCTTGAAACCACGCAAAGGCAGCCGGCTGCCAGACACCTCGGTATGTGCAGTAATAGAGGAATGTGCAGGTAGGAGCATTTACTGCTCTCTACTAGTTTTATATATGTGCATCCACAATGCCCTCTGCACAGTAATTCCAGCCTCTGGTAACGAGATACATAGAGGGAAAGCAGAAAACTTCGCCCCCCTGTTCTCCCTCTCCTGCAAGCTGCCTTCGACATCTCCCAACAAAAGGGACTCCCCTTCTGTACACGCAGCCACAACCTGCTCTAGAGCTCACCACATCCTGCCAGCATGGACCAAAGACTTAGAAACCACTCATCAACAACCTGGGAGAGACTGAAGAGCCCCCTCCAAGAGCCTGTATCTCCAGGAGGGAAACAGCCAGCCCACGCCGGCTCCACACATCTCTTACTCCTTTCCCACACCAAATTACTCCCCCAGCCAGCAAAGAGTGACCTGCTGCTCCTCAGATCAGCACTGGGTCCGGCAAGTCCCCCACCCCCTTGGGGCACAGCTTCAATGTGCCCGTGTACACACCAGAGAGCTTCCAGTGCTGGGTGCCAGGGACACAGGACACGAGGGTCCTCGTGCTGGCAGCGCCCGCAGGTCCCCAGAGGCAGAAGTGCCATCTCATCATTTGCTTGCACCTCACATATGACCCCTTCCTGCTTTCAGGCCTGCCGCTGGCAGAGTATTTACTTTAGCAACCCTGCTTTGTGGCAGGGTAATTTCATTGTCTGGTGTTTCTGTCAGGAAAATTAATTACCAGTCTAGCTCACTGGCTTTTTCACCCACACATCACAGGACATTAAAAACAAATGCCAAAAAAATTCATTTCCACAGACTTGGATTCAGAGAGCTGGGCTCTTTCTGAATTTTAAAACTACCCTGCAAACTGCCCCTCCTCAGGGATAATTTACCACCTCTGGTAGCATTCTCTAGCAGAGCATGATTGTCTCAGCAGAGTCCTTCATGGACAAGTATACGTAACAGACAAAAATATAACTCAAAACTTGATACTTGCTGGCACCTCGAGCTGAGAGCGTGCCTGCTCCTTGCCTTTGGGGTGACACTTCTAGAAGGTGGTTGCGGGCAGCTGCAGGCAGTGCAGACAGACCTACAGTGATGCTGTCTGCTGAGCTGATATATATATATATATATGGCTCCCATCTTCCTCTACCTGTTGGTCTCGCCTGCCACAGCCTGAACTTCAGGAAGCCGCAGTTTTCACATCTCCAAGCAGAAAGCCCTGGGCAGAGGCAGAAAGGCAGGAGCTGGATCCCCTGGCCCAAGCAGGCACACGCTGACCAGCTGCATGCCCAGGGCTTGACCCCTCTCAGTGCTTGTGCTTTCCCAATGCATCCTCCACATGTCTTACAAAGGGGCTTTTATTCAAGCGACGTGGCTCCATCTTCCTCCCAGCTGAACTCATTCTTCAGCATCGTTATGGACTCTTTCTCATACCTGCTCACTTGACCCTTTTTTTTATTTTGTGGAGGTATTCACTTTTTATTGCCTTATACTGTAGCATGCAGAGTACCTTTAGCTCTTAGTTAATGGATATGAAGAGCATATAGCACCTTCTTTTGTCCCTCTGTACCTCTCAGGCCCCAAATCACTTCTTAAGTGCAAGGCTGTAAAATGAGACAGGCTCATATTCTGGGAGTAAAAGGTTATAGTTGCTATTTTGCTCGCCCCTCCACCTCTCCACTAGCACAGACACCTGGCAGGAAAGCAGACATCTAATACGGATGACCCCCAGACTCAAGGCCTTCCTCCGCTTCAGGAATGGGCAATTGCAAACTTCCCACCTGCGAAAAAGCCAGCTATCAGGGCCAGAGCTTAACACCTACAAGCACCAACAGCTCCTGCTCACTCCCTCATCCAGTAGGCAGGAGAGCATCTCCAGACCCCAGCCAGGGACAGCCAAGCCTACCCTCAGTGCTGCCCTTCCTGCAGGATTTCTGCATTCTTCCTGCATCTGCAAGTGCTGGAGTTCGCTCAGATGTTCAGCTGAAGCCCATACAGAAGTGGTGCAGCCCTGCAGCCGCTTGCTAGGGCCTCAAGGACTGCCATGATCTCTGGATCGTGTTGGGAAGCACCTATTCAACAGAACTGCAGCAAGGGACATTCCTGCGGGTCAGGACTCATCCCAGAACATGCAGGTACACCATGCATTTCAGATTCCAGCATAAACTTTAAACCCTGGAGAGTTTAGTCAACACAGGGATATTCAGGAGGGAGAGAAAGGACCATTGAGGAATGTCACCCAACCTATCAGAGCACACTGTTTATCCACAAAGATGTTTTGGTTTGAGTTGTTAGGAGGGACTGTGCATCTGAAGGACCTACTACAATGCTCCCTATTTCACAGATCAAACACAGCTACACCCAGTTTCTGGAAAGGACTGTGGGTGTAGCCAGAGCCATTTCCAAGGGTGTCAGACCACCAGGACAACCACCACTAGAGGGTAGCTCCAACACTGCATTGCTCACATTGCCCTCGCCCATCCCTCAAGATTAGTTTGCAACGCATCAAAAAATATCTGTATCAGCTCAGAGGACTGGAAGCTGGATCCACTCAGCCTTCGGTGATGGTTTATATTACAGGACATAAATATAAACTGGAGGTTGGTAACAAGTGAGGTACTGTAGGGGTTTATCCCAGGACTGGTCTTGTTTAACATCTTCATCACTGACCCAGCTGAAGACGCCGGTTGCACTCTCATCCAGGTTACTGGTGACACCAAACTGGAGAGAGCTGACGATGCACTTGAGGGCAGGGCTGCCACCCAGAGGGACCTGAACAGGCAGGGGGCAGGGGTCAATAGGAATCTTCTGAAATGCAACCAGGAAAAATGCTAAGTCCTGCCCATGGAACAGATGAGCTCCAGGTAACAATACCTGGGAACCACTAGGCAAGGAAAGATCATGAGCATGACCTCCCCTTCCTTAACATGGGGGGCAGTGGGGTGAAACGAGGACCCTGGTAGCAGTTAGATCAACAGTCTCCCTGGAGCAGGTCCAGCAGATCAAGGAACACGATGACCCACCTCCAGCCACACTTGTGAGACCAAATCCAGATATCACATTCAGCCTGGGGTCCGAGTGCAGGGGGACAAACTGGAGCAACCTCAGCAGGAGGAAAGACAGCCATGGGGGACCTGAGAGCAACCTGTCCCCTTCTCCTCTGCCACACTGAGAAGATGGTGCCAGGCTTTTTGCTCAGGTGGGCAACAGGAGGTGGAGATGATAGACAAACTGAAACAGGGAAGGTTCCCACTGAGGACACTTCCACTGTGCAGATAATGAACCACTGGCACAGGCTGCCCTGAGAGGCTGTATGGTCACCACTCTTGGACGCTTTCATGACCTGACAAGACAAAGCCCCAATCTTTATCTCATGTCTGAGATCAAGATTGGACTAAATGACCTCCTGACATCCCCTCCCACCCAAACTACTCAGACTCTGTATGGTTGTCAACAGGAAGGTCACCATGATCCTCCTATGTCCAGGCAAAACACTATATAGCTAGGAGTGTTTCAGGGGGTACAGATGAAGGTCTCGGGGAGTTTTTAGCAAATATACACATGTAGTTCCATCTGTCTTTTAAAAACAGAGAGCAAGTTAGACAAGAATTACTTCTGGACTTGATTGGCATAATTATCAAACAAGCCTTGGAAGCCTATCATTACTAAGGGTATTTAATAGCAAATAAATCATATAAGCAGACTAAACTACCCGCCCCTTGACATGGCTCATGTTCCACCAGGGTGCTGACTGCAAAGGGTGAAAATACTACAGAGGATGGTGTCAGAGGCTGACAGAGCTAGCCCAGACCCTGGGAAGTCACTCATTCCCTCCCTGCTCTGATATCAGGCCATCCCAGGCCTGCGTCACCCCTGTCAAGCATTTAGCCCTCTTGTCTTACAGACCTCCCATGGTGAAGCGTCCATAAAATTTGCTGTGCCCCAAAGGACCCCACCCCTTGTAATTTTAAGGAATAATACAGCTGTGCATAGCTGAGTTTATGTCATGCTGAATTACAACTTCTTGTCAATCTGGCATCGGTGTAAAACATGTGGAAAAACATAACTTAATACATTTCACTTGACATTGCCTATAACCAGCTTTCTGCCCGGCTGCACCTCCTCCCTATCTTCACCCTTCCTCGGCCTCAACACATATTCAGTACCCATAACCTTGTCTCTTTTTCTCTCCTGCTTACCTCCGTTTCCTTTCTCTCTCTCATTTTTCCTGCTCTCTTCCTGCACGTACTGTGGATGAAGAGAGAGCGGTGGACACCATGCAGTGGGGCACTGAAACTCCAGACGCCTATGGAGAGGGTGCATACCACGTGCTGCTACGGGGGACAAGCTGGGCAAGCACAGATCCTGTGTCCCCACCTTTAAAAATGGGGTTTCACACTGATGCTTACACACCAGGTACCCTGACGGGATCCTGAGGCTCGCTCGCTGTGACCGTCAGCGCGAGGCTCTTGGGAAAAGCCATTTCCATGGGTTAATCCTGGAAGAGCTTCAAGCAAAGCGCACTAGCACAGTCCGTGCACCTGCCCTCGCTACGCACCTTTCTTGGGATTAAGAAAGCCGGATTCAGCCAGGAACAAAGCCGGGGTTTAAATGGGGAGCGAGGGGGGGGTCCCTGCCGGGAGGCTCTGCACCACCCTGCTCTCTTACATACATTGCATACATACATGCATTCGATTTCGGTTGGGGCCTGAAAGAAAAACCTCCTGCTCCCTTCAGCAAGAGCACGCCAGCAAATGCCTGAAGCCCTGAACTGGTGAAAGCAGGGCAGATGTTTGTGGAAACAAGACAAAAGATTTAGAAACAGTTGCTTTTCTCTTCCCTCCCCCCCCNGGGAGAGGGAGAGGGAGGGGAGCGTAGGCTTCTTTCGGGATTATGGATCATTGCTAAATTGCTCTATCAATTATTAAACCCATCACTCAAAGCGCAGTAACCAAAATACAGCAGATAAAGCCTTTCTCATCCACTCTCTACCAGCTGCTCCCCCCCTCCTAAAGCCAGAGGGGAATGAAAATTCCCGTAGTTTATATTTTATAAACATCATTTTCCCTGTGCCTTGAAAATAAAAGCTTTTTTTCAGGCAAGGTACAGTAGAACCAAGCCCGTGGCAGGAAGATATTAAAGGAGGACTCGTTCTTTCGATTAGCAGACCCAAGGAATAAAACAACATCTCTCTAATCAATATGATTTCTCAGCCCTGACAGGTTAAACATTTATCTGTGGATAAATGAAGAGGCAGGCCCCCGCCATTGATAGCCCTTAGCTGCCATTTGCCTTTGCCACTGGGCGGATCCGATATCCGGTGGGTACGGTCCCAGGAAAAGATGGGGCACAGCCAGGTGGCACGTGGCATTCGGTCTGGCCTGTGATGCTGTGAGGGGAGAAACCGCAAACACGCAGCCAGGATGAGAGAGGAAGCCCTGGAGCAGGCAGTACTGACAGAGAACCACGTGGGGAGGAGGACCAGGACCCGACATTCAGCAGGAAAGGCTTCCACGTGGTGGCTGATGTCTGAATGGACATGAGATTTTAGCAGCACTATATGCCCTTTCTGGAGGCTGTGTCTCCAGTTTAGAGGAACCCTTTACCCACATGCATCACCTGAAGCAAACACCTGCCTGAGTCCCGGTGAGGGACTGGATGCAACTAAATTTAAGCCTACATTTTAAGTGCTTTGCTGAATCTGAATCCCGCTAGCATGTCCTTGTTGCACTTGAGCTGGAAATATTAAGAGGCAAGAAAAGCTATTAAGCCAAATAATGGAAGAGAAAGCCTGGGTCAGCCAAGAAACATACTACGCTTTTCTCAGCCAGAAGTGCATCTTTGTACATGCCCGGAGGAAGCCCTGCTGGACTGATCACAATCACGCTTGCCTCTTTGGACTCAGAGAAGCAGAACTCTGTAAACTTCCAAGGAGCTGCCCAAGGCTGAGCACCACGACCATCGCCCCCGGGAGTCATGAGCTCCACACTGACCCAGAAGTCGAGAAACATACCCAGGAGAGGGGTGTGTGTGATGCAACAACAGCTACATTCAGCACGGGGTGACCTCTGGTTGTTCTCTGAAACAAAGGGTAATGCACAAGGCAGGGTAGGGGGGAGGGCTGGGGCTTTCCCAGGTTATGGAAGAAATCAGGGAATAGAAAAATCGTAATTTGAACACAAAAGCCCTATCCATGCCAAGCAGTGAACGGATGAGCCACAACGTATTGGGTGCAGAGATCCCCTGAAGGAGGCATCTGATCAAGAAGGGAAGAATGCCAATTATGTGCTCCCATTCATGCCACTGCAATGAAAGCATAATTCTGACTCCGCTTTCTGACCTGCAGTATGCAATTTATGCAAATCCAAGCTGTTCTCGCTTCCTTCAGAGCCAAATGTCCACCAATGCCAGAGCTGGCTCTAACTTTTTTGTTTTCCTTTTCACATCTATTGTTTTCACTCTTGAATATTTAAGACCTTTTGTTGTCGCTGCTGTGTTTCTTTGGAAACGAAATAATAATTTAAAAAAAATCCCAAAGCACACAGAGACAGTCAAGAGTTTACTTCTTGTCTCTGACAGCCTCCCATTCTGCCACGCTCAGCTCCATCCCAAACCCTTATCGTTTTAGCCCAGAGCCCCGCCATGTGTCGGCCAAGTGAAGCTCCTCGTGTCAGATCTGTAACGTTCCCTGAGACTTTTGTTCACAGCAAATACTGAAAGTTGCACTAAGTTGCATGGTGGTTGTATGGGATTAGCCCCAACACTGAGCCAACTGCCAATATAAGGCTCTGAAAGGATTTCTACCCCTGGCAAACACGGATAGGAAACAGACTCAGGCCATGATCCTAAGATTGGCTTCCCAGAGCAAGTAGCAGGTCTGAAGCTAAAAATATCAAATTACTGCAGCCTCCTTTATTTTTTTTTTCTTTTAATCATGTTTACTGGACGCTTGTTTGGTTTGGGTTTTTTTTTTTTTTTAATTAGAAAAAGACAAGGACAAAAATAAAGTACTTATCCTCCCTGCTCCTTGGAGAAAGGAGCATTGCCCTTTACTTATCTCTGAAAAGCCATGCAGATTTAATATTATTATTAGCAGCAACTATTTGCACTTCCGTAGCACGCAGAAGTCCCGGTGGAGACTGAAGCCCCATAATGCTAGACGCTAAAAGACGACGTGCTAAGGGACTGCGTCTGCTCCAGAGAAATGATGATCTAAAGCGATGTGTGGTGACAGGGGAACAGATTGGTGGGGTGGTTCGCCCAAGATCATACAGAGAGAAGTGTAGCAGAGCCAAGAAAAGAAGCGGGGTCCTTCCAAACAGCGTGCCGTTATCTGTGAGACCACGACGTCTTCTACTTAAGATATTTGGGAACAGCAATAACAATGCAGGGATTAGAAAGCTCTTTCAAAAGACAGGGGTATTTCTGAGGCAAGGCAGCTTTTCAGGCGAAATGACCTGTAGATGTCACCCAGCAAGACAGTACGTCGGGAACAGCTCACGAAATCCAAGGCCCACTTTAGTGCCCCGCTCGGTGAGTGGCAGCAGCCCGCCTACGCTGTGAGGACCTGCCTGCTTTGCAAATATTTTTTAGGAAAAGCCTGGGAACGCCTGCCCACCTGCATGTGGGGGCACGGGTGGCTGGAAACACCCTGGAGCTGCCCCACCGGGCTATTCCCGCTGCAAATTTCCACCTTTAACTCAAGTCCTACTAGAACCAACACAGCTCGCGGAGTGACCTGTGGAGTGGGTGACAACAGCCCCCCCATGAACAAGCACTGTAGAAAAACATTCCTCTTCCACAGAATTGTGGAAACCTGAGTCCACTTGGAATTCAACTTATATTTATTTTATTTATGCTAGGAGTAAAATCTGGAAGGTTTAAGCAGGGCACAACTATGCAAAGTGCTGTAAGATAACAGTGCGTGCCTTAAGAGACTTGCAACCTAATTTGGGATCCCTCATCACCCTGGAAATCTGAACTATAGGACTTGCTGGGGATCTGCAACCAAGCCTGCACAAAACACAGTCCCTGACCCACCGAGGTAACCACCGACAGTCTAGATGCTGCAGCCGATGGGGACAGGAGTCAGATATGAGCAGCCCCACTGGGAAGCCCCAGCAGCCTGGGCTACTGGTGTTCCGCTGTCAGTTACGTAAAGGGTACAATAAAGTAAGGCTTAAGCAAATCTGCAGGAAGGACAAAGGATCAGTGCTGAAATCTCAGGCTGCTGGTAACACATGGCTGCCTTCTACAAGCCAGCACACAAACACCCTTCCAGCACACACCACGTCAGTGTGGACCTGTGTGGACTCCTGTGAGGAGCAGGGAGTGGGAACTGACGATCCTTATGGGTCCCTTTCAGGATGAGACATTCTGGGATTTTGTGGTAAGTGCCTGAGGTTCTCGAGCACCAGCCTGAGCACTGAAGGGTACCCCTTGCTCCCCATGGAACCCTGGGTACAGTGATAGTGGCATGTGGCACCCTGAGGGCTTATGGAGGGACTAGAGGGACCAGTGCCTTGTCTGCAGCAAGTGGGGTCCTGCTCCCCCTGTACCACATCTCCCATCCTAGCTCCCCTACTCCCTGCCTTAATTTTCCACTCCTCCTGCTGTCCCCACCAGCCCTTGCTCCACTTTAAAACTCCACTGAGTTCACCTGCTCACTCCAAACACCAATTTATTTCCTCCTGAGATCCCCCTCTTCCTCCTAGGTTCTACCCTTCCTGTGCTAAATGCCTGCTGATCCAGTGCCTAGGGAGCAAAGGGATGAACAGGACAAGCCTGAAACACCATCTCTGAAATGATAAATGCTCTCTGCTCCCTCTCACACCTTATCTCACGTGGGGGCTACCACATTTTAGGGTCAAAGACTGCAATTCCCCAATTCTCCAGATGCGGAAGAGAGCCCTTGCAGCTGTCAGCAGAGGAACAACTCTTGACTTTAACCTTTAATGCCATGTATCTTACAAGAGTCAAAAACAGCATAAAAGAATGCATGCGGGGTGTGCAAATAGCCTGAAGGAACCATGATGCTTGCAGGAAGAAAGGCAATGCTTCAGAAGGAAGACTTTATTTCAAAAGTCTTCTGCAAAGTTAAGTTTACTCTTTATTTAAAACCATTACATGGAAAATTCAATTGTTCTCCAATGCATCTCTGTACCAAATCAGGAGACTAAATTCAATCATTAAAGTGTGAAGCTGATGAATTTAAATCCATAGTAAGTGCAAATTTCAACACAATTTTAAGTAAGGAGTCGCTCCCAACACCTTCATAACATGTCAACACATAGTCATATATTTGTTTCTGGGACTCTTCAAATGTCTCCTTTTACAGTTTCAATTTTTTTCTTGCCAAAACAAATTCTTAAAGCTATCCCAATGTTCTGAAAAAAATATAAACATTTCCCACACGTTAAAATTATAGGTGGCCATGACTGAAATTTTGGAGAGACAAAACTTGCAGAAAAAAGCATCATACAACAGAAACTTTTCCTCCTCTTTGCCATACATGAGGGGAATTTGGAATGATTCCCATCTGATTAATTTTAACTTCTAATTTGTCCTTGGATCACACTGCAGTACGGATGTCATTTCTTAATTTGACTGTTTCGCAAGTAGCCAGCATCGTCCTTGAAAAGGGTGAAGAAATCCCTATATATCAGGAATGCTTCTGGCTGAGGGGAAGTTCAGTAATTACTCCAGAGAAATAAATACAACAATCAAAAGTACTTCCCAGGACATGAAGGCAAAGATCCATCCTTTCTTGAAAGAATGGGCCCTGGTATGTATACACTCATATTTTCAATTATTGTGACTGCCTCACAACATTATTTAGCCCTCTGCTAAGTCAACTGCAGGGCTCGAGAACATTTCCTGGCATTCTTTACATTTTTTTTTACATGCTGCAATTTTACCTGCTGTATATCATATGATTCCCTGCAAAATGCCTGAAGCAAACCATCTTCCTCCTGATGGAGGAGTTCAGGGTTCATAAACTTGGCTGCAGCCCTCAGAAACCTCATCACCTGAGAGCTGTGTTTGAAATTACCAAAAACAGAGTAAGTTTGGCTTTGATAGGTAAACTCAGGGTACAGTCATGCAGCCGGGGATGCAAACGGACCACTACTTCCCCTTAAAGACACTGTCACCCAGGCCTGTGCCACCAGTTATAAGTCCATGGATTTATCACCCCAACATCCTGGAGCTTGCCCATTCCTCCACCAAAAATTTTAGGGTACATCTTTGGATTTGTCACCTCCTTCATTGTACTCTACCCCACCTCCGTCCTCACAGCTCCCTCAACACCTGTTTTAGTTGTGCAAAGTGGCCTTTTGGTTTCATTGAGGCTGCCACAGAGTTGGTGCCGTTGCCCACACTGAGATGGGCAGGAAGCCCCCAGCTGGACAGGAGGAGAGTGGAAAGGACCTGGCATGAGGTGCAGCTCATTACACATCATATGATTTACTACCAACACACTGCAATATTTAGGGTGCAGTAATAAGGCAGTACATGAGTGCTCTACCAACAAACATGATGGGGAAGGGAATAACTGTATTTCCCCTGTTATTCTAAAGGGGAGGTTCACCAAAAGGTTAGCAAGAAAACAATGTAAGCCATCGATCACAGGGACAGCTAACCTAGAAAGGTTACAGCATGTTCCTGCCTCATTTTTCATATCTATAATTACCCCACTGCTTCCCTTCACGTCCCACCCATCCCCAAGAACCAAACGCAAACCACCACTGCTTTATTAATTATCTATTTTGTTTATGCTCACTATCACTGCCCTGCAACTTGCCATGGGGCCGAAGGATTAAGTGGCACAACTTCTGTGATCCCTGCAGAGCACCGTGGCTGGGAAAAGGCAACTTGAGATTTCCTGCCTTTCCTTCCCCCCCGACGTGAGAAGCTGGCACCTCTCAGCAGAGGTTGAGGTGGGATGGAGGTAGGAGGGATGTGAGTCTTTACATCCCCCATGTGAGATGGAGAAGCAAGGTAGGGGCACACGAGGGAAGATGATTTCCATTCATGAAGGGCTCAGACTGGCTTTTGGATCTCCAGCCGACTGAAACAAAACGCCAGTATTGCTGAACACTCTTAGCACCTCCTAAAGCACAACCCTACTCCGAACAGCGCCTGTCTAAAAACAGCAACGCCAGGCTCCTTACTTACCGCGTCTCCCTCATGACCGATCTGAATTTCCCACTTTAAAAGATTAATTACCTTTTTTTTTGTTTTTTTTCCTATCTACCGGTCCAGCAAACCCAACTAAAGCTTCAAGAGCCACTCAGGACTCATTTCTTGCACATTTATGCATGCAGGCACGGGCAGGCAAATTAGAGTTATGCAGAGATGGGCAGGGGAAGCGCGAGGCAACGATATGAAGACAATGAATTTGTAGGAGGTAACGTAGTACGTTTCTACTCAATGTACAGCATCACGTTTCTGATGCTGGGAAGCCTGAGGGCTTTTTTTCTGGTTTTTTTTTTTTT
>VZTM01015097.1:92414-111149 GCA_013400555.1 Jacana jacana
TTTGCTTTGGGGAAACCTAAAATAGCTTCCTTTGAGAACCTGCACTCTCTAATCACCATTTCCTCTTTCTGCAGTACTTCTGGACCCAGGCTTTTGAGTTGTAGAATAATAGTAAATATGTATAAAATAAAGAAAACTGCTGCTGCAGCACCAATAGTGAGAAATAGTCTAAGTCCTAGATCTGAGAACTATTTTCTCTTCTTGCTTTTTTCTGTCCTACCAGAAATTATAATTAATTCATGCTCTAACAATACTAGAATAATTATTTTATAATTGTAACCATATCTGCAATAGGAATCCCTATTGATGCAAAGTGGAATAGCAAAAAAAAATGACGACGAGAGTGAGAAGCTTGCAAGGATGAAAGCCATGCAAGGATACACAGTTGTATGCATGTCCTGTTTTGGACCCCAGAAAAGTTCAAACCCGTTGAATGCTAGTGAAGAGAGAATCGCCCCAGAAAAGCCAGTATGAGTAGTCTCAAGAGGAGATTAAATACATAATTTCTCTTGAGAAAGAAACCTAGAAAGGTGAGAGCTTTTGTGGTGCCTTTGAGGCTGCTGAGCTCTGAGATGCTCACCTCAGGATCCTGATAGGAAACTAGGCACAGGTGGGATACAGAAAAACCAAGGAGGTAGAGACCTCTTTCACACTGGCAGAGAAAAGCAAAAGCACAGCACCTGCTGCCCTCCGAGGCTACCTCACTGTATCGAGTGCAACCATGCTCAACCACACCAAAATACTCAAATGTGGTTCCAAATGTTTGTGAAGCGGCCAAAAATAATAACAACAATAATAATAAAAAAACCCAACAAACCAAAGAGCATCAGCCCATTCCTAAAGCTTTCTTCCTGAGTTGGATCCACAACAGACAGTGGAGAGGATGCTGGAAAAACCCCAGAGTGGACCACGATGGACACTGGTCCCCATGCCCTAGAGGTACCATGCAAAACACCTCCTTCTTCCACATGCTGCAAAAGCCAATCCCTTGCTCCACCGGACTCCCTGCTCCCAATGCCTACGAGCACAAACTGCATTCGGATGAGGCTTCCCTCAGCCAAGCCCTCAGGAAAGCTGTAACAGCAACCTGCTGTCTTCACAGTTGACCGTGACACAGATGTTCCAGCTACAGGCACCTCCAATTCAGCTTTCACTCCCTCTTTATAGCTTCCCTCTACACTCAATGGAGTATCTCATTATCAAACCCCTGTGGTGCTCCACACCGCATCCCTGTGACTAGAGGTGATGCTGGCACCTCTGCCGGACCTGGCTGGTGGCTGAGATCAGAGAAAACACACCAGAACCACTGGCTGTTTGCACTGATGCCCATCCTATCCTGCACCCAACCAAGGCAAGGGGTGGCTCGTGACCAGAAGTCAGAGCTACCATTGGTAGAAAACCTGGATCTGGCTGTGGAAGAGCAGCCAGAGCTCATTTGCAGCCAACAGAGTAAAATTCATCTACTCCTACTGTGCCCTCTCCCATCCACACCCACTGTGCTGACTTCTCCACAGTCAGGCCTTGTTCATCCTCATCTTTCACCCAATGGAGAGGGCCATTGTCAGCGTCAGTGCAATGCTCATCCTCCCCTGAATCCACCAGGCAATGTCCACTCGTCACACCAGCAGCAGGACTGACACTGTACCCAAGTACAGTTTGCTGGACCACAGGGGAGAAGAACTGGATGAGGACATGTCTAAAGCTTCTGGTTTTGACAATGGCCACAAGATCTTCAGGAACAAACAGGAAATTCTCACAATAGGAAGTGTCCTATTGCGTTTTCAAGGTAATTTCTGAGAAAATATGAAAATCTCATGTATTATGAATTTTAAAAATCTAAAATTTAATGATGGGAATTTTCTTCCCCTCCTGATTAAGCCAATCTACATTTTTTTCAAGCTGATGGTTTACCCATAAGCTGGGGCATATATGTTGAGGACCATCTCTTGATCGTTTCTCTGAATTCCATTGTCTATTTATTAGCTAAAGAAACAAAGAACAAACAACAACATAGTACAGAGCTGCATGCTCTGGAGTGGAGCAACAGCCGCAGACCCTCCAGGATTGAGATGGGTCCTCTGAGGATCTATCTCACTCACTTTTAGAAAAATCCCTGCTTTTCCACTCTTCCTTGAAGCAACAAACTAGACGAGGGAAGGATTAATTAGCTGATGTTTGTAAAGCCCTTTGAAGATGAAAAGTGTTATTTTTATTTTCAAGTCTCGCCAAAGGAAAAAAAAAAAAAAAGAAAATTAAAAAAGAAAAGGCCAGAGAAAGACTTTTGCTGTTTCCTACAGACCAGGGTCTCAGGACTGACCTGTACAGAGACACTCCTCCAACATCATATATTAACTGGCAAGCTGACACTGCAGCCCTTCCCCCAGGGCACGCATTAACAGGGTCTCTGCCCAGCTGCCTATTTCCATGAAACATGTAGCACTCAATACCACTGAGGCCTCTCTCCCTGCATCAAATTTGCTTGAATTTGTCCACCAGATTCAGAAGTTAAGGGGAACACAGCAGCACTGTGATCACACACATCTCATTTCCTTAGAAGAGCAGACTACAAGCAAATGAGGAAGGCCCTTGAATACGGATGCAGAGCGCCTGGCTACCCAGAACCCAGGTGGGCTATTTCTTCCTGAAGTGTAAATTACAGAAGTGATTTATCTTTTTAAAAACACTTTGCACCTACTGTTGGAATTTCTTTATGTCCCTTTTATTTTTTGCAAGCTGGGGTTTTTTTTGTTGTTGTCGTCATTTGTTTTGGTTGGGTTTTTTTGTTTTTTTTTTGTTCACTCCCCGTGTCCTAAATATCATGAGGATACACTCAAAGCAGAGGCACGCTGTGGTGCAGGACAAGGATCCCTTGGCAGCTGGAGAGCAACAAGCAGCTTACAGGTGGGCGCCCTGCTCTAGGAAGACAAATATAGCAAGACGACAGACAGGATTGCAATGTATTAGCAGAGCTGTGCTAAACACACAAGACAAGGATGGCAATGAGCTGTTACAGGTCAGGCCTGAACTGAGCTGGCGACCCAGAAAGGGGAAGACTTTCCAGCATGCAGCCCATTTACAAGCTCCTTCAACTCTGTGCTCTCATCAAAGTCTCACGACCACCAGAAATAAACAGAATGCTAGCTTTGAGTTATCCTGTTAGATAACATTTAATTATTGGACTTAATGATGGTGTCTAATGTCCAGCTCCATGTATGTTAGTCACCCCATGATCATGGCTAGCAGCATCCATCCTGAGCTTGCTTTCACCTGAGTTCCTTTCCCTGCTCTCAGCTCAGCAAGGCACAGTGTGCAAGAGCTGTGAGGTCCTGCATAAAAACAGCCATCTGGTGAAGGGGCAGGAAGAACCAGTTAAAAACAGAGTAGCTCCACCATATGGAGAAAATAATTCAGTTGGGCAGTGTAGGAAGAAGCAAACCCTATTATAATAATTGTGTTGCCAAGTGATGTTGCAGACTTGTTTTTCCCCTCACGGCTTCTGCACTGATTAAGAACAGAGCTTCCTCCATAATGTGGCACCATCCCCACAGCAAGATCAAACTGTTCCCCCAAGCAACTTGTGGGATTACCAGGTTAGCACCAAAATGCCTACAATGTGAACTGAGCACAGAGACAGGAACATTGCGCACACCCCACACACCCCACCTTGCTTATTCTTCCATTGAGAGTTGAAACACCAAGACTTTGGGTAAAGGCGATGCGGTTCAGCTGGGCTGCACCCCAAAGAAAGCTGAGGCCTTAGAAATAGCACAGGAAGCAATTATGCTAGTGGCAAGCCCAGGTTTGAAAGATTCTGGTCCACCATTCCCAAAACCAAGCAATGCAAACTTGCTTCAGGCTAAGGCACCTCTCTTCCACAACACAGGAATTCTGGCTGTCCAGCACTCCCCCATATATCTGGGACAGAGCAACCTGACAAAACTCTGACTACAAACAGGCCACAGAATCAATAGAATGGTTTGGGTTGGAAGGGACCTTAAAGATCATTGAGTTCCAACCCCCCTTGCCATGGGCAGGGACACCTCCCACTAGAGCAGGTTGCTCCAAGCCCCATCCAGCCTGGCCTTGAACACTTCCAGGGATGGGACACCCACAGCTTCTCTGGGCAACCCATTCCAGCATCTCACCACCTTCACAGTAAAAAAATTTCCTTCCAGTGTCTAAACTAAACCTCCTCTCTTCCAATTTAAAACCATTACCCCTCATCCTATCGCTACATTCCCTGACAAAGAGTCCCTCTCTGGCTCTCCTATAGGTTCCCTAGCTTTCTTTTGGTAACAACTTGCTCTTTCTCCCTTTTTCCTTTGTTTCCTCCTTTCCTCCTTCTCCCTCTTATCCATTCCTATGCTGTGGCTTTCCACTGGGCTGCAGTTGCTTCCAGACATGCATGGCTGTAACCAGAGAGATTTCCTTGCACGAGAAACCTTGCAGCTCCCAGCCAAAGGTGGACAAACCAACTAATGTCTCCGGAGGCATGGAAGACAGAGTGGGAAGCACAGCCTCTCGCTGCAGACATCATTCCCGGGCAGGCAAAATCCCAGACCGAGGCCAGTTAACGTATTAGTCATTAATTCTGGATAAAAGGAAATCTATTTGCATGGCCCTGCTTAGACAAGACTGAAATCTTAACTTGCCCCTCCCCCTCCCCCTGCTCTCCTTTAATACCTTATTAATATTGTACGCCAGCACAAGCCAACATGCAAATAGAGCTCTATGCAAATACGGCTCAATGCAAAGACGGCTGCACTTAGTTCAGTGCGATCCTGCAACTCCAGAGGAATAGCCAGGGGAAAAATAAATCATATAGATGATAGAGAAAGCATGTCTTCCAAATTTCCAGGGAGAAAGCCGTGTGTGCGTGCGTCTGTCAGATCAGAGTTTACCAAGTTTCATCAAGGAGATAAGGTAGTTAATACTCTGCTTAATTAGAGGCTGCAACGTTCTTTCTGGGACTCTGAGGGGATTGCCCTCCCAAACGTCTAAGGCTCTGTCTTGCAAAACCTACTTCTTAAGTGGACTTAAAAGTGCAACCCTGCTCAGCAAAACCAGTACTGTCAACTTTCCTGTTCATTGTTTCTCTGTAATTCCACATCAGATACGCTTAGTTTCTAGACAGAAACCTTCTTATGGGTTTTCCCCGAAGCACAGGCCTGCAAACAACAGCCCTGAATTTGAAAGTCAATCACTTCCATTCCTTCCCAAGCACTGCTACCAGCATTGCATTAATTGCTGCTGGCAATCAACAGGTCCCCAGGTATAACACTGAAGAGAGGCTGAAGTATTTCTACCAAGAGTTTTGAAGAGATACCTAACAGAATGAAAATTTTACCTTGACTCATATGCTGTCTGGCCCCTCGGAGCAGGGTCTAGGTCAAGGATGTTCACAAGAGCTCCTGCTAACTACCATACTTGCCTGCAAGCAGAATACACTTGCCTGCGACTCTAGCTGTGAGAAGCAAGCCAGAGGGTCAGCTGTCAGGGGGTGGGTGGTATCAGAAGGACCCAAGCACTTCTTATTTCTATAAAGACAGATGTTGGACGCTCAGAAACTTTAACATACCCAGGTAAGTAAGGCAAGCAGAGTTTATTAATCCCACTTTATAGCTGGGGAAGACTAAGAGATATAACAGAAAAACAAGCAAACAAGAAAACAACTTCCTTTGTCCCAACCTTGTGTGTTAGCCACAAGACCATCTTTAGATACAAGTGCCAAGTTTATTAGCAATACATATCACTGCAATTGGTGACCTTGCATTTGGAAATGTTTCTCAGCTCTAACGGACAGCTGAGAACGCATTAAGGTCACTTGGAGCACTGTTTGAGAACAAGCAGTCCAAGGAATGTCATTTTTGTTGAAGAACTACTTGGAAATGAGGTTCCCATCTGGAAAGCTCATCTGCTAGAAGTGACAAAGGAGCAAGGGCATCTGCCTTGGCCAATAAACACAGAAACAACACGTCCCTGCTCTTAGTGTAGGAATCATAGGTCTCTGAGGAGCTGGAGTTTAGGAAAGAATTAAAGCCCAAGACTGAGAGCACCGTGCAGACCTCACTGGTGCCTCTTCCAGCTGACACTGCTTCAGCAGCAGGCCCAGGGGAAGAAATAAGGCTTTTTTTCTGGATTCAGCAAGGCAAAAGGTGACATCCAGAATGAATGCAGGCAACCTCTCTTTTTCCTCAAACAAAGATACTGGGCCATAGTTGTAGAAGTTGTCTCTGCATGCTTCCTCCACGCAGGGGGGTTTAGATATTATGCAAATAGGAACTCTGAAATGAGGGAGAGAGGAAGGCTACAAAATCATATAACAACTGAAATCTTTACAAAGCAATGTCCTATTGTCAGCAAACTTTGATTCAGGCCCAAGACGCATTACTTTGCTCTTAATTGTACTCTGTACTATTATCCCATATACTGCTCTTTATTACAGATAACTTCTACAGATCTATGCCTGCTGCCTGGCAGTCCTTTTATTTGGCAATAACCATAGGCAGATATCTGGCCTGTAGCACCACATCAGGAAGGACCTCAACAAATTTTATTTTTTATTTTTTTTTTAAATTTCAGCACAGCCACTCTTTCAGCACTCTTCCTTCTTTATGTAACTGGGAAAGGGCTGAGGTGAGAAGGATCCCACACAGAAAAAGCACTGGCTTGCAATGCAGAAGAATGAAAGCACTGCTAGGAAAATGAGAAGACAGCTGGCTTCCACAAAGGGTGCCAGACCTCGTGTCTAAAATTAAAGAATCTCATGTTCTGAGGAAAGCACCTAGTCTCACCCTTAAGTAGAAAAATTAAAAAGCAAGAAGGAGCACATCATGTGATTATTAGTGCCCTATCAAAACAGGCTGGGAGCCAGATTGAATCCTACACATGTTGGTAGTAGCTGCTGGACTTAGTTTTTCAGTGGTTTGTTTTAAGGCCTGCATGGAGTTAAAAAATGGTTGCTCAGCAGCCAGCAGCTGGACCCACCTTACAGAAATAAGGCACTTTGGTAGCACGGTTGTGCGTCCCTGGAGAGGCCAAAGACCAAAAGAGTCATGAGGCTGGTTTGGCCCTTTACCTAGATAACATCTCTCCAGGCCACGCAAGAGGGAAAAGTAAAAGGGGAATGTGCATTTCACCCCTTCAACACCAGTCACATTACCATGCTGCTCACCTTCCCAGCACAAGCTAAATTGGAGGGAGACACCCTGATTAAGAAAGATGAGTATTAAAGCAGGTACCAATATGGGCAACTCCTGCACAGCTCTAGGGCAATGTTGACAGCGTGCCCCATCTGCAGACCTGGAGTCCCACCTTCACAGGAGGCAAGGGGAAGCATACCCCCAGCTTGTCTTGGCTGCTAGAGTGGCTGTTGTCTCCAGGTACATCTCCTCCTGGTGGCACTGCTGTTTTAATCAGACTTTGCCCCAAACCACAGGTCCCAACCCTGCGCTTTCCCTTAGGACAAGCTGGTACAAATGCTCACCAGGGCATGCAGAGGTGAACCAGCTTGGATGCACCCAGGAGGTAAGATGGGGAGAGGGAGGCAGCCACCATCACCAAAGGGCACGTATGTGAGCATGCCCTGAGAAGACAACTGCTGCCTTTGGGAGCTCAGGTCCAATCTATCACACACAGGTATGTAA
This sequence comes from Jacana jacana, assembly GCA_013400555.1. Lineage (NCBI taxonomy): Eukaryota > Metazoa > Chordata > Aves > Charadriiformes > Jacanidae > Jacana > Jacana jacana. The sequence continues at coordinate 100,061 of VZTM01015097.1, forward strand.
AAACTAAGCCAGAGAAACAAGCAGGGTGACAGAGATCAAAGTGGGGGAATACACTCCCAGCCCACGACTCATTTCTCCTACGCTCCCGGCAGCGCGGTCTTTCAGGTGGTGCTCGATGGTTTGGACATTAACCACAGATGAAGGGAATTTTCTTTCACATGAAAGCAGAACACACTCCCCCCCACCCCCAGAAGACAGCCTGCCCGTGCAGTCTCTGTGACTCACTGGGCGCCGGAAGGAGAGGCTGGCAGAGGCATGCACCTCCTAAAAGATCATGGACTTTACACTGTCTCCTGTCCTCGCCTGCAGAGCTGCTGGGGAAACAAGCTTTGCTTTTCATATTAGCACATAGTAAATTAATTCCTATCTTTAAAGAAGGAAGGGGGAAATTGCATCACCTCCTTGGTTTCCCTGCACTTGAATCCTCCATGTGTTTCCCACCAGCACCACAAGCAAAGTGTCTCATGTCCAGAATGTAGAGAACAGCACAGAATGGGAAATGCAGAATTTATCACTCCCCATCAGATAACAAATACGAGGGGAAATCATCCCTGGCAAACAGTCAGAAGGACTTGGGAGAAAACCTCATGTGCTTTACCAACCTCTTCCCAGACTGCTTCTGTTACAGAAAAAAAACCCGAACAACAAAAACCCAAAAGTCCACTATTATTGAAGTAATTCTGAAAAATTAGTTTTGCACCAACCCTTCTTGCTTTGCTTTTGTGGTGGCTGAGGAGACCACATACTACTTCAGTCTTCGTAGATTTTCTTTAAGACATATTTTCTCCCTGGCTTTGGGCCAAGCCCTGGTATTCTTTTTACTTGGGGAAAGTCCTCGGGAAAGTCTGTCACAGATTTGTCTTAAATTATGGGTCTTTGCCTGGAAAGATTAATCTCTTCCCATCACTGACTAATGCATGAAAACAATCCAGATCTGGTTGTCAGGAATTTGGTAGGATCACAGAAATTTCCGCGCTGCGGCAACCTTGGAAGCAACAGGCTGTGGAAATAACCTTCACACCCCGTGGGTTAAACTACAAGAAGCCACCTGAGAATTAATGCATGCTGTTATCGATATTAATATGAGGATGAACACTTATTTCCCCTGCTCTTACTTTCCTGGAAGCAAGCTACAGAGACGAGGCCCCAGGCGACTTCACCGGCTCGTTTGGAGGGCAACCAGCAGAAGGTGGGTGCAGATGCTCTCCCTTGCTCCCCATCCCACCGTGCCCCTGCCCAGCCACCCCCCAGTTCAAAGTCACTGGAGGCCTTGGTTCTTATCATGAAATGTTCTGCCAAATCAAATGTAAACAAATGACATGCACAGTTGACATGGCAACAAAGCAGCCCTGCACGCAAGGCGGCAGCGGCAGCATTTAACTCTGCTGGGCTGGGCACAAATTTGCAGGAAAGACCAGAACCAAGGGGAAACTGCAAAGGTAGAAGATAGCATCTCCTCTCATTTCCCCAGGTGCCTGGAGAAACACACTTCCTCGGCACCCAGGGGTTTGCTGAGAGAATGGCTGGGCCATCTCCTGTGAGATGTCTCCAAATTTCCAGGTAGTTTTGAGTGCTATGGAGAAGCGCTAGATCAGCACACCCACTTATACATCCCAAAGCTTCTCACAAAGGAGTTCAGCATCTCAGACTAATCCTTCCTACTGCAGACTGACAGTATATCCCTCTTCTCACGAGGGCCACCCTTTTGGAAGGGTTATTCACAGGAGCACAGTCTGGCCATCCACCACACAGGCAAGAGCGATCAAAAGCAACAAAGAGAATGAAAGGGCTCAAGGTAGGGATGCAGCCGCACACTGGTATGATCACTTGGTACCCAATTATGTGCTATTCACCCCTTTCACAAATCTCCCACCAAACTACAGCCCTAGGTGTTTAAGAAAAGGAGTCCCCACTGCACTTAGGCTCCTCTTGGATTGAGCAGTGTTGTCAGCTCCCTTATAGCAAGTCGGATTACAACAAAAGCTTGGAGCCAAGGTGGGCGTCTCACTGCAAGCACTTTGGGGCAGGGACTGCAACTGTGTGATTTGACACTGCTTTTCCCTACAGACCTCATCATCTTCTAATTTTAGATGCCCAGGACAGTTTTCATGCTCTGACCTAATAAAAAATACCATACGCTGTCAGAGAGCATCTCACATTTATTGTGGTGGCAGGAGTCTTCCAGGGACGGGTGCAGGAATCCCTGCAAAGCCTGCACAGGGCACAAGTCATTTGGGAGCGCCAACACAGGGAAGCATCCTTTTGGGAGCAAGCTATTTTAGTTCCACCTCTCTGAGGAAAGCGTGCAGTCTCCAAGCACCCTTCCAGAAGAGCCTAGTAAGGAACATCAAGTCTGCAAAGCAAAGTCCCTTTAAATAAAAGCGGCTGCTGATGTTAAGATAAGCATCCAAGCAGTAAAAATAATGAAGCTGGCTCTTAAATAATGAGTGCTGATGGCCCCCTCTGCTTGCATTCCTAGCCTAATTACTTACATGGTTAGCTCAGCCCTATATGCCTTTCAAACCCTGCCATTTAAAAATGAAAGTTAAATCCACTAGGAGGGGATAGGAACTAATGGGACCTACCATGTGTGCACATGGCTGCCAGAGGTGAGGGTCCTGCCACAGGGGCCCTTCCCCTCAGTCTCTACTTTCCACGGGAAACCCTGATTTAAAAATCAAACAAGTAGCCGGCTTACAGGTGGAAGAATAGCTCTTTAAGATGGAGGTATCTGCAGCTTGTGCGCTCGGGAATTCAAATCGCTGCCTCGCATGAGAGATGTAGAGGTTCAGGTTATGGTGCTGATGCCAGGGAAGTCACCAGGAGCAGCTCCCACCAAAGGAGCCCTAAGCTCACGTCACCTGGGACCTCCTTCAGCTCCATCCAGTTCCAAGGGAGCTCCCGCAGGTGTCCTCCCACCAGGTGGTAGGTGTCTCAGCCGCATCCCCACCATGCAGACAGGCTATCTGCATACATACAGGTATATGAAGTCCCACCAGCAAATCTATGGGGGTCCTCACACAATCTCTAAGAATGAATTAGAGGGTTAAATGTTGCTCAAAATAAAAAAAAAACAAACAACCAACCAAACAACAAACCAAACCAATACAAAACCAAATCCCATGAATGCGATGGGACTGCCCATACTGAACTGGGACTGGAAACGGCAGGAAGGATGAGGGACAGATGGTGGTTTTGGTGAAGGGGTCAGGGCCCAGAGCATCACACCACCCCTCGCCCCATCACTGCAAGGGAAGGGGCCACCAGAAGAAAGGCTGCAAACCCACGCTGTAGTACCTGGAAGGGTCTCTCACATTTGGTCTTCCCATTTTGTTTGGCACCAACATTCTGGCTCCAGAAGCTATCCTGGCAAAAAACTCTTTTCCTGAAAATTTATCACATGTCTTCATACAAAGCTGCCAGAATCATTTATAGCCACTTATCTAACAATATCTGCTTTCGCTTCAGTCATTAAGGAAATAAACAGAGGCTGGAAAAGAGTTAGCATGGAAAAGGGGCCTCTACTGTGGAGAAACAACAGCCTTGGACTACTGGAGAGGAGCGGATGCTGCCCTGCCTCAGAAACAGGCTAGCGTGACAACAGTGATGGATTACGGAGAGAGATTGCTTCTCAAAATGATGTCCAATTACTCTTAATGCCCAATCAAATTGGTTTTAAGTTATCCCTCCAGTGAAAGAAGCATTCCTGACCTGGAAAAGAAGGCAAGGGCTTTATGTGTAAATAAATCATTAGAAATAACCATAGGCTGATGGTTCAGTTGCTGGGGTCTATCAGAGAAGAAACGAGAAAAAGCCGCAGTAACACATTGCTTTCTGTCTCACATCTCTGAGGATTTTTTTTTTCAAGATCTGTAATTTATGACAGATTGTTTTTATAAGCCAGCAAACAATGATTTATAACATTAATAAGCCACGATAGGTAAGTTCCCCTAATATGATACCCTTGTGTACTCCTCCGTGACATGGATGGAAAAGATTTTCCTTTCAATTACAAAGATCGAACCTCACAAAACCATTAGCGACCTCCAATAACTACGAAAGTAAGTCCTGTGCTTGTCAGGGATGCGAGCCCTGCTTGCAGCCTGCCTTCATCCCCGTCCCCGAGCACTCGCCCCGGAGCGAGGAGGAGGAGGGAAGCGATGGCTGGGCCCGCTCACGCGTGCAAGTCTGCAGAACTAGGGCTCCTGGATTGCGAGGTGCTCAGGGATGTGCTATGCCTTTTGTAAATAAAGCACTAGCTATACATCTATGTCCCTGGATAAATAATGTACTCATTGCAAGCATTGCATATTGCTGGCGCCAGTATTCCTGCTTTTAACAACTCCAGAATGCCCCTGACCATTTCAGGATGGGATACCGAGGTGGACCTGACAATCATTTTTCTTTTACACCTTAGATTTGGAATAAACGGCTTGGAGGAATCCAGATTAACTCCCTTAGCCGTTTTCTCACAAGTCCTCACAAATTTCATACCCGATAAAAGCCCCTGCGATTAGCTGAGAGCTCAGACATAAAGTGTGGCTGTTAATGAAGATGTGCCTCTACTTCCAGAATGCAATTCGTTAGGAGAGGAGTGAAGGGGAGGGCAAAAAGGGGGAAATCAAACGCAGCTCCCATAATGTTCACAATTACTCCATGAACCAGGAGTCCGGTTCTGGGGAATATGAGCAGTAAATTGCTGAGTGGCTTTCTAATCTAATTATTTCACTTGCAATTCAAATTATTTTCCAATTAAAACCAAGCTAATACATTCTGAAATGTAAATCAGACTCTATTACCTTTTTTTAATTGCAATCCCTACACTATTCCCTCTTTTCCTTTTAATTGATAAAAATCAGGGGGAGATTTCCATAGGTTCTCCTGCAGTCCTGTAGGGTTATTTCATGGCAGCTTTGCCGGTCTCACCATCCTTGACCTCTGCCCTTGTTTCCACCACAGCGGAGGCTGATGGTCTCAGCTTAATGAAAGTGAAAAGCTTAGAGAAAGGCAGAGGAACAGCTCTTTTCCTACGACAGCAAAGCCTTCCTGTTGCAGCAGCGCAAAGGTACAGACAAAAGATGCTTGTCGGGTGCCAGCTCTTGCCCTAGAAACAGGGTGTTTGTCCCCAGTCAGTGGGGACCAGTCAGTCCTGGTGCAGTTCTCCAGCACTCGATGGCTGCCTTCTTCCGAATAAAGAAGAGGAAATAAGTACAGAACATTTTGTCCATCGAGCCAGCTCAGGTCAGATATAAATACATAAAGAACAAGCAAGGAAGCCTCTTCCACAAAGGGAAGCTATTTTCGATTTAGGCAGGGCCCTTTCCAGACTGACAACTTCTGCATAAACTTGCAATGTCTATATTGCTTCCCTTCTCTGTCTGACTAAACTCAAGGGCAAGAGGTAGCGTGCAAGACTAGTTTCTGTTGTATCCTACGCTCACCTCCCTTTTCCCCTCCAAGTTTCTTGCAAGCATCAATATTAATTTTGAGCCCACCAGTCACTTGTGAGCCCGTCCTCCTCCAGGGTGGGCATCCAGCTCTCCTCCAGGGTCACCAGTCACCTCTGCAGGAGCTTGGCCACCAGATCCCCACACAGTGCTGACCAGCAAACAGCCAATCATAGCGTGCCCACCTTCCTCTAACACTGGCAGAGGAGCTCAAGACATTATTTGTAACCAGCTATTTTATCCACACAGGATGGCAGTGGGTAAAAACTGCCTGCTGACTCCACAGTCCAGGTCTGTGTGAGCCCCAGCCTTTGCTCCCGAGCTCCACTGATCATAACGTGATGAATGGATGCCCATTCCAAAAGCGAGAGGCAGCTCCCATTGCCTACTGAAAAGGCAAGTAAAAACCAGTGGAACCAAACAGGGTTTCGTGCCCCATCGGTGCATGCAGCTGCTCCAGCCGTGACAGTCTGTGCTCTTAAACTTTCCCCTTCCTGAGTCAGAAATGTGAATTAAAAGGAGAAAAGAAAAAAAAAAAGATGCAAGAATAAGGAGTGGGAGACATTCAGCCCAGCAGACGGTAACTGTACTGACAACAGTGGCATGAACGCTTACCTTTATTCCACTGTCAACAGAATGAATTAATAGAGACTACAGATATGGAAAGGCTTGCCCCAAAACCAGAAGGCGCCTAAGCCATAATCAGCGTGGATTTCTACTTCCCACAGTCGTGCTGCCTTTAACAGGGCTAATGGAGACATAAGTCAAAGGGAGCTACCCTACTCTGTGGTGCAAATATGCTCTTTTCTGTTGTTTAACTTCTCAGCATTACTTCTAAGACGCTCTGGGAATTTTCAAAATTCAGCTCCACTTCATTCAGCAAACATCCACACTCTACCTGTGCTCTCCTTACAGTTTGATATTAAAGTTTGGATTGCTTTGTAGTTTACACCACTGTAACATACTAGAAACAATTTGGAGCATGCAAATCGTTAATTGCCCAAACACACAGACAGAAAAACCAATGGCTTATGCTATTTTTTTCAGGTTAGTCCTCAAATTAAGAGTTAGTCAAAAAAAAAATAATAAATTCTGAAAAAAAAAATCAAAATTCTATAAATAGTTAAAATATTTAATATCTGTATGTATAAGAAAATATTTAAACTATGTATCATGCATTTAGATTCCTAAGACAGAGAACTAGCCAGGCAGTTAGAAGGTGAGATGCCTTTTGAGTATGTACTACCAGCATCCTTTTAAAATTGTACGTGGAGATACTTAAGAAGATACAGTTTTCTAGAAATCATCTCAGCAGGCACGTGTTGAACTTTTATTCCTATAGAAAGCTTTTCAGACCTCTATTTTATTTTTTTGTTTTAGGAACGTACAAAACAGACCCAAATCTTAGATGTGGAAATCCCCGTTTCCAAAGAACCAGGGGAAAAGGAAAAGAAGGGGAAAAAGACAAGCATCCAACTGGAGGAAATTTTCTTCAGGTGTCAAACCTAACATTTTCTTTACCTACAGATTCATCTTATTTGGGGCAAACTCATCTCCAGCACAGCACTGACAATGGCAGTAACCTGTCATACCTCAGGGATGAGCGGGACTTTTACATGTTTATTAACTCACTGGTAATCTCTTCATCATCCAGGTGATGGTAATCCAGCCCTCTCCCTCTCTATGATTTCCAGTGGCTCGCTGCAGCTCTCCGTGCAGCAAAGACAATCCTCAAAAGCCACTACACCCTGTTCTGTTTCGGTCTCCTCGTTTTTAAGTCATGCATTGCCTGGCATGGCCAGCCCGCAGCTGAAATAATACTGCATGCATCCAAATCATACAATCATAGAATCATTTAGGTTCGAAGAGACCCTTGGGATCACTGAGTCCAACCATCAGCCCTACTCTACAAGTTCTCCCCTACACCAGATCCCTCAACACCACATCCAATCAACTCTTAAACACAGTCAGGGATGGTGACTCCACCACCTCCCTGGGCAGCCCATTCCACTGACTGACCACTCTTTCTGTGAAGAATCTTTTCCTAATGTCAAGCCTAACCCTACCCTGCTGCAGCTTGCAGCCATTCCCTCTTGTTCTATCGCCAATTACCCACAAGAAGAGACCAGCACCGACCTCTCTACAATGCCCTTTCAAGCAGTTGTAGAGAGTGATGAGGTCTCCCCTCAGCCTCCTCTCCCTCAAACTAAACAATCCCAACTCCCTCAATCGATCCTCATAAGCCTTATTCTCCAGGCCTTTCACCAGTTTCGTAGCCCTTCTCTGCACTCGCTCCAGCACCTCGATGTCTCTCTTGTGCTGAGGTGCCCAGAACTGGACACAAGACTCAAGGTGTGGCCTCACCAGTGCTGAGTACAGGGGGACAATCACCTCCCTGCTTCTGCTGGTCACACTAATTCTAATACAAGCCAGGATGCCATTGGCCTTCTTGGCCACCTGGGCACACTGCTGGCTCATATTTAGCTGCTTGTCAACCAGCACCCCCAGGTCCTTTTCTGCCAGGCAGCTCTCCAGCCACACTTCCCCAAGCCTGCAGCGAGGCATGGGGTTGTTGTGGCTCAAGTGCAGGACCAAGTGCAATCCCTCCTTTCCAACCGGTTTGCCAACTGTGGGGTGGTTTTGCACTTGCTATCCCTCCCAGGTACCGGCGCATACTGAGTTTTATTGCTTTGATCTCTTCAACACCCTCTTACTACAAACACACTTCTGGGAGAAGCAGCAAGCACGGGGGTGAGTGTACAGGGCAGTGGTGGAGGGTTTGGTATGGACTGAAAACAAGGAAGTTTGAGGGAAAGATCAGAGTGGGGCTGACCCCATGCTTCTCTACTGCTCCAGGGTTTTGTCTTGTGCCCAGCTGCCCATCACAAGGGGTTCCTGGCACAAGGGCCATCACCTTCACCCTCTGGTTCATCCCAACTTCTTCCCCCATGGGGTGCTTCAAGGGGCTGAAAGGCTCTGGGCAGCTGTGCATGGGGAGAGGATGTCCACCTAAGCAGCTCTCTGCTCCCCAGAGCCAGTGCTCCCACCTAACACCAACCACACCTTTGAGTGGGGGCTGCCCCCGGGCCTGCACAAAGCCAGAGGTGTAGAAAGAGCGCTGGCCCCAGAGAGGAACGTGCAGGCTGGGCCTGGAAAAATTAGAAAAGCATGGGAAAAAAAAAATAATAAATAATGTAGCTCAGATTTCCTCGGTAGCTCCTTTTCAGAATTCGGGGAAATTTTGGAAGCAGATTTTCCAAGAGCTGTCACTGCAGTGAACCTGAACCACAAATAACTCCACAGCTGTTGCACTGGAGATGCAAGGATTTAAATCAGGAGAGAAGCAGTTCCTCCGACGTCTCTCTCATCACGGAGAATCACAGAGGTATCCTTCTCCCACCTAGGCTGTTCCTGCAGGTTTTCTACTGGGAAAGGATAACCTATCCAACCTCCAAAATCACATCTGATTTTTATTTTTTTTTAAAGAATGTATTCAGCCTCTGTTAAATTTAGCCTGGCTTGAAACTCCTTCTTGCAGTAACACTGAAGTCCAGAAATGCCTCTCCCCTTACTTAAATTAAAAAATAGATTCTCACAGGTACGTAGGATGTCAAAAACACCCTAAACCCACAAAAGGAGCATTTTAAGACTTGATGAAAACATACAGAAGTAACAATACTAGGTGCATCTACACCAGTGTTTCAGCTGGATCCTTCCAGGCAAACCTCCCAGTTACTCCCACTTGTTCTGTGCTTGCATTAAAGGGTGGTCTCACAGTGCACAAACAGGGCCTGAACAAGATCTAGTCCAAAACAGCCACTCAAACACCCCAAACGCGTCCATTGGGTCCTTGGTACCGACTGATTTACTCTACAGACCCGTTCCCAGCAGGCCACGCCGCTTGCTAGGGCACACAGAGCCACCATCTCCTGGGCTCCTGCACGGGAAGCTTGTTTTCTGCTCTCACCTACCGACAGTCATTTTATGGTTCGCAGCTCTGTGCCCACGCCTGGAACAGCCCAGCCTTCATTGTGCAATCCCTTCACACGGGAGGACAAAAGCACAGGCCTAATTTATCACATGACCTTTCATTAAACCCATTAAAGCGGTAGGAAAATTAACTGCAAGAAGGGTTAACGCACATCTGTAAGAGGCTATCCTGGTTATGACATTTACCTTCACCACCGCAAGCGAGTTATCCGGTCTCCTCTCTGGAGTAAAGATAACTGTCAGCAGAGATCAACAATCATGTATTATAAATATACAATGCCTAGTTGTTTTTTTTTTTTTCCTCCTGCTGTTTTGAAAACACTGAAACTGCTTTAGATGACAGACATGAAATATTTAGAAACCGTTGGAATAAGGATGTTCTGAATCCTCCTAAACTTTTAATAACTTGCAAATGGCGCTGTCACCCACAGGACAGCACCAGGAAGGTGCGGGTGCCGAGCTGCACCAGCCAAAAACCACCTCCACTTTTGCTGCGCTGAGCAGGTACCGCTTCCCACAGAGTGGGCGTTGTAGCTGCTGGGTGTCATTTTGCTACACCCGGACACTGGGCTATTAGATGCAAAAGAGGATTTGCAGAATAAATTATCTCAACTCAGTAAAATCTTACAGGGAGCTCGCAGTTCAAGTGAGACCAACTTCTCCCCGTCCGGAGAAGCAGACCCAGCCGGCGCAGGCAGGATCTGCTTTTACAGTAGGCACACATGTGCTAGATAGCTGTTGTTTACTAGGTCATGTTGATTTTGCTTTCAGCTATGTTTTCTTAGGCACCCACGTCTCTTCATGTAGGAGTGCCTTCGAAATTACAAAATATTACTCCCACTCAACATGCACTGGTGTATGTATACATTGGGTCTGTGTGTACATTGCTATAGAGATGCCCACCATAAACAAACATTTGCATCCATGAGCTTTCAGAAAAACAAAGGTATTTTCCCCATCACGGGAAAGTGCTGTAACAGAAGCAAGGGAGAGCTGCAGCCTCACCGCTTTCATCTCAGCAGCACGCTGGGATCCCACCTCCTCCGTGCCTGACTTCTGGAGACCACGCTCAGCAGTGCCCTGTCGGCCACCTCCCTCCTGGGACAGATGGAGGAGCAAAAGGGGACCCTGCCCCGCTGAAAGCCTTTCCCTGCAATGCTGCTCGCTTGCAACTCAACATTTCCCCACAGAGGGGCCTCCAAATGCACGGATAATTTCACTCTTCTCCCTCCCTACCTCTGAAGCATCCCTTCTGCTAGCTGTGGAAAAGCCCAGTTTCTTGGAAAGCGGCAGATTCCTGCTTAAGATAGGAATTCCTGTTAAGGAAGCTGATCCGGATCAAGCCCTTCCCTTCTGCCCCGACCTCCACCTCAGTTTAGGAAACTCACCTTCCTGCAAATGCCTTGGCTATAAATACAGCCCTAAGAACGGCTTGTGACATTTTTTTGCCTTTCCTGCAGAAACTTTCCGCTTGCCGACATCACCCCAGCGAAGGGCTCCACGGGATATAACCCAGAGAGAAGCGGCGCGGGCGGAAGCAGGCAACCCGCACGCAGCCCATCGGCACCGAGAGACCGTAGTATAACCTGTCCAAAAGATGCACCCCCTTCCCCGCCACCCCCTTCTGCTGGGGTAACTCTTCCCTCTCCCTC